>JAQQSK010002179.1:0-189656 GCA_028658325.1 Potorous gilbertii | reverse complement strand
ATTGAGATATTTCAGTGGCCCAGATGAATACAATAGAACATTGGAAAATAAAGTTCTGGATTAAGCAATGAAGATTATAGTCTTATAGATTAAAGAGAATCCCTGTGTCAATATATTATGAATATTTTATTCAATAAAAAGTCAAAAGATTTGGCAAACACCAACCAAAATTATCGAAAAATGAAATTGACTGTCTTAACTAATAAGAAATTACTGTTTACTGATTGGAATCACTCCACAAATCAGCTATCTCTGTGTATCCATATCATCAAATGCTTAGAGCAAAGATAAAAATTAACACCAAATTAAAATAAAGAATAACTATCAGAATGATGATGATGTGTATAATTACAGCAGTATTATAGCATGGTTCGGTGGAAATAATAAAGAATTTGAAATTGTAGGATCTGAGATGTTCCTATTTGTAGGTGACATTGTACTCATTCCCTTGAGACCCTGAACACAACAGGGTCACCAAAATGAGATTCATGGTCACTCAGAAGGTAATAGATTAGCAATTTATAGACAAACATCCAAGTGGATGAAGAGTTCACATTGTCCAAATTATTGACTGCAATTGCATAGGCAGTCTAATGAGTCAGTTGATTGATATATCTATCTTGGGCAACAGTTGAACAGATGGATGATAAACTGGACTGTCTAGCTTTTCTATTCATATCCCCCATGTTTGTCACAGTGCTTTGCTATTCATCTAGAATTGAATAATAAGGGATGAGCTAAGTTTAGGAAACAGTGCAGTGATTTCCATTATTCTCTGGCATAAAACTCCATCTTCATAACACCAGGGCCCAGTAACACTATAATTTCATCATTGATAGTCATAAAAATACATCAACGGCAATGAGTATGGCCAGACAAAGTGGGAGGCCCATCATATATTGAGTATAAAGTACAGGCAGTCCATGAATACCAACACCAGCACCCATAAAATATTAAAAGATCTACAGGAAGGCTTTCAGCATGTTGAGCAAATCTTCCATTAGAGTTGTGAAATGGCGTCAGTGATAATGGAGCAAAATATAAGGCATAGATGCTCCCATGGAGGAAATATCCACATTGATGAGATCATGGAGCTATTGAAGAATAGAAGGAAGTTCCTTTTGATATTTTTGTCGAATTCTTTCACACACATATGGTTTTATCTCACTTGGTATCCATTAGTATTTCTGTTGACAGCGCACCAAATCTATTAATTAAATTGGGAAATATCAATTTTGGTCAGAAGAATCTTATAAACCAAGTGTAGAAGAGATAGATCCTTATCCATTTGATCAATATTTCCTTAATTTCTATTTAAAAAAACATGCAGTTTGAAAGATCTCTCTGTAGTCTGAAAGGTTATTTGTGGATGCGTAAGTTAATGGCTGAGTGTTATCTCTACTTTGTCTTTATTATAAATGGTATTCATTTGTAGTTTGATAGTATATATTTAGATAGTTCATGCCTTTAATCATATTTCCTAAAGGCATTTATTATCTTAATGTGGGCAGTGGTGGTAAATCAGTTAGAATTTATATATATATATATATATATATATATATATATATGTGTATATATATATATTCATGTTATCCACACATAAAGATATTTTAACCTTATCTCCAGTATTTTTATTACTTTATTTTTCATGTCTTCTCAGAATTACTAATATTTCTAAGAGCTATAGCTGTTGACCTATTTAATATGAACTTTTAAGGAGAATGCCTCTAGTATTTTTCCTTTATATATACTGATACTAATTATTTCTAAAGAAGTGTTTTTTATTCATGTTAAGAAAAGTTCCTTCTACTCCCATGCTTTTTAATATTTCTTAAATATAAATTAATTATCAGACAAATGTCTTCTATATCTATCTAATTACATAGGTTATGTTATTTTTCATTTTTTGGCATTATATATTATATTAATTATTTAAAACTGTATATGGTCTTGGAATAAAATAATGATGAGAGCTGTGCTTTTATTGGTATGGAGAACTCCCTTCTTTGAAACTTTAAGCCTTAGTGAGTTGCCAGCACTGAGAGATAAAATTATGTTCCTGGGGTCACACAGCCAATACGTGTCAGAAACTAGATTTGAAGTCAGCTCTCCCTGTATCCAAAGATGACCCTCAGTCTTTTATGTTATGCTTCCTACAGTGTTGTAGGATAGATGCATAACTTTTGGTGCATTGGTATTTTGACATATTTGTTAATATTTATTTTTTCTTGACAGTATCCATTAGTGATATTGCCATGTAAATTTCTTTTTCAGCCATACTTTTTACAAGGTTGGAGATCAAAACAATATTTGTCCCATGGAATATCATCTTTCTCTAGACTTAGAAATATTCCATAGAAAATACTCAAAAGATTTGAAAAAAAATTCATTCATGAATCCAGATGGTCCTAGGGCATTTAGGGAAGAAAGAAGGAATATGCTAATGGCCTAATTTCTCCTTCTAAAAGAGAACTAGTATATTTAAATTATCCATGTCCAGTTTGAGGTTTTTTGTAGGCATTCATCTACTTCTTGTAAGTTCTCAAATTTAATTATATAAAGCTTTATTATTTTTCTTAAGTACCTTCGCCTTCATCATGATCTCTCCTATTTTTGTTTCCAGTTTTGGTTGTGTTTCTTTCTCTAATCTTTTGGCTGTTTGCTTATTATTTTCCAATTTTATTGGTTTAAAACAAACTAATTAATAATTTATGTTACAATTGCAATTACTCTTTTATTTTTTATCTGATTAATTCTTACCTTGATAGCGATAATTTCCCTTTTCCTGTTTTCTCTATTGTATTTTTCTGTTCCATTTCTAAGTTCTTTAAATATAGTCTGAGCCCACTGACTTCATTTTTCTCTTTTATTAATTTAATCCCCTTTCACTAAGAATTTGCCTCTAAATAGTGCTTTAGCTTCATTCCCTAGATTCCAAAATGAAAATAGCTAGAAATACCTAACATTTATATAGCACTTACTTGGTACCACACACTGTACTGTGCTTTACAATTATTTCATTTTATCTTCACAATGACCCTGAGAGACAGGTACTATTATTATTTCTATTTTACAGAGAAGGGAATTGAGGCAAACAGTGATTAAGTAATTAGCCCAGGTTATGGAACTAAGTATCTGAGCATAAAATGGAACTCATATTTTCCTGACTCCAGATCCAGCACTCTATCCACTGCACCATTCAGATTTATATGGTATCTAGGTTGCAATTATCTTTAACGAAAATTAGTTTAATCATGTCTTAATTCTTCTAGACATATTTCTGTGTTATTATAAACTTCTGGTTTTATTGGTTATAGTTTTAAAATATAGCACATAAAATTTCTACTTTCAAATTTATATATGGATTCTCTATGAACAAAATTTAGTAATTACACACATTACATGTTTAATTAGGAAAAAATACATGTTCCTTGTTTAAGTAACTAGGGAGAATTGTAGACAGAGTTCTGGACTTGGAAGGCTTGAGTTTAAGCATGGCCGCAGACACTACAAACTTTGTGGCCCTGGGTTAGTCATTAATCTTTCTGAAACCCTCTTCATCTGCAAAATGAGGATAACAGCTCTGATTTCCCAGGGTCTTTGTGCAGATCAAATGAGACAAAATATATAAAGCATGTTGCAAATCTTAAAGGACTATGTATGCATACATGTTATAATTATTAAGTCTATTAAACACATCTTGTTCAAGTGTTAAAAGATTATCACTTCTTTTTTATCTTTGATGTTTATTTTCTTATCCTAGAATATTAAAAGTTCTTATTATTCATCATTATCAAGTATTCTTTTTTCTTCAGCAAAGACCATGAACTTTTCCTTTATAAGTCTGACTGCCACATTTTTTGTCATATGCATATTTTAAATTGATAGACTTTCATTTTGAATGATGCCTTTAAGCATATCATAACTGCCCTGTTTATCTTTATACTTTCAGGAATTAATTCCACTTTGTCAGAAATAATCAATGCCTCCTTTGATGTTCTTGAGATAGATGCAGCATGATGCCTTTTGGTCCAATCTTTCCATTTATATCTCTATAGATATTTCTATACTAAGTGTTTCCTATAGGAAACATTTTTCAGTTCTATCCTTTAATTTATTTTTACCTTTTTCTTTTTATTGTGTAGTTTGGTCTATTTATAGTTTTCATTCTGATGATTATATTTCACTTTTCCCATTCTTCATTCATTTTTTTCATTTTGTCATGGGGGAATATAAACTTTAATATTTTAACATTTCAATTGATAAACCAAACTTAACAAAAGAACACAGTTATACATGTATTTTTTGCTATCAATTTGTGTAACTTTCTAAATCTAGATCTTATTCCTATCCCCTCACCCCAAACAATTTAGGATTTTTCTTGAGGATTGGTTTCAATATTTCCACAATCACTTTATTTTATTTTTCTGAAATTCCTTCTGTTACCTTAAATAATTTAACTAATATAATATTATAACAGCTTTTACATTCATATCATTCAACAGAAGTATGATTTCTTCAGTGTGGGTGAGTCCTAAAATGCACTGATTCCATCACTTCTTCATCTTAGTACACTATTTCATGAGTTGTTGTGACTGAAATTTTCACTGTTATGGGCAAGTTTTGGGTAATGAGTTTTTCTGAACTTAAAGGTCCACAGCCTTTCCAACGTAGTTAGACCTACTGAGATTTCACTCTACTTACAGAGGTATTCAGAGTCCAAGGACATCTCCACAAGAAGGAGGCACATATTAGGACTTCAATGGAGGACAAAAGATACCAAGTAGTTAATCTCAGTTTTCGTAGTAAGAGTAATAGCCATCCCTGATTTATGTAACACTTTATGGTATGCAAAGCACTGTAAATATGTTATCTCTTCACAACAGCCCTGAGAAATAAATACTATCATTGTCTCCATTTTACAGATGCGAGAATATAGGCTAAAAACTAAATGACTTGCCCCGGTTCACACAGCTAATAATTATCTGGCAGCACTTGAATTCAGATTTTCTTGACCTTCAATCCAACATGCTTATGCATTGTGCCATTTAGATGTTTTATTACACTTAATGCCTATTTTTTTCAATTATGAAAGCTCTTTCTCTCCTTGGAGATTTTATTTATTTTCTTCTGAATTCTTAAAACCTTTGGGTTCATATATTTTCACTTCTTTTCAAATAACACTCATATCTATTGGAAAACTGATTCTGGGATCATGGCTCATGCTTGTTAATTTTACATATGCCAGTATAACAATAAAAAAACCTCTTGTTTTGATATCAGAAGATGAAGGCGTGAGTCCTGCCTCTGATGCTTAACGATCTCAAACAATTCTCTTAGCATCCCTTGTCTCGTGTTTCCTCAATTATAAAATGAGGGGGTTGAGCTCTGATGTCCCTTCCAATTCTGATCATTCCTGGGTTTTATATAAAATGCTGATAAGAGGTACAGTATCTTCTAACAGGAAAATGATGGAAATGGAAAGCATTAGAGTCAGGGACGTAGGCTCCAATCCAGGCTTAGCAACATGACCATGAGCAAGTCACTTATTTTCTGTAACTTACGATTTCCTCACATATGAAATGGAAATAGTAATCATTGCACTACTTCATCATTCTGTAGGTGCTTTCTATTACCAATACTACTTTCTTTCGTGAACATTTCTCTGATATACAATAATCATATTTTTGTCTTCTATGGCATTTTCCTAAAACCCAGTCATTCTGAGGTCGCTTCTTCTTTTCTGTTGTACAAATCTATCCCTTTCAACTGCATTGTTTCCAAATATCTTCCCAGTTAGGGCACCATGTGTATGCAGCAGAAGTAACATGGTTAGCAAAGGATTAGACACTGAGGGCTATAAATAAATCACAAATCTTTCAGCAGTCAATGCACATCCTCAAACAAATCATTTTTCTCAGCTGTTGTAACCACTAAGAAATAGGTAACTATTGTCACAATGTGGTTACAGAATCCCTTTGCTGAAAAGGTGTTGTTTCCGGCACTCTCCAAATGCTGATTTTAGGCAAAGTAAATAATGGCTAGGCTTAGATTCGTATGACTCTCTGGGCAGCATACTGCCAAGAGGATCTGTGGGCTGCCTTTCCTTATTCCTTTTTAAAAAAGCTATCAATACTGATCATCAAGATTCTGCAGCCACAAGCCCATGGCCTTGTGGAGTGTATTAGGAGACAGATACTTAGACCAAGCCCAGCAGAACACTTTGTTGACATCAGTGTTAAAGCATTGAGGCAGGTAAACATTGCAGGTTCATAGCAATGCTTGCTGATCCTTGGTATTTTTAAATGCCTGTTAATTCTAATAAAACCTAATTATTATTTCACTGGCTCCCTCATGGGGTTGTTGTGTAGAGACAAAGAAATTATATATGTGAAGCACCTTCCATCTGTAAAGCTGTACTTAAATGTGAGATGTTATTAGTATTATTCAATCAGGAAAACCAATGCATAGAGGTCCAAAGGAGTCATCTATGGCCATGCAACAGTGGTCACTAATGGAAATTGGAGCTGGTCCATCAGATGTTCCCTTTATTTGATAGCCTAGTTTCTGCCTCTGTAACTTTGGGGAGATGGCTGTCCCCACCCCATGTCTGGAATCCACTCCTTCATTTTCAAACTTCTCCCTAGAAAACATAGCTCAGGTGCCACCTCCTACAAGAAGTCCTTCCTGCCTCCTCCATGCACATACACTGAAGGTGCTAGTATACCCTACCTCTTCTAATTGTTCCCTATTTCTTTCTAAATACTTTGTATCTCCTTAGCTTTATTGTACCTCCACCCTACATTTTGAGGGCAGGGAATATGTTGTTTTCTCTATACCCTTGCTACTATGAATATAGCAGGTAATTAATAAATATTTGTTGAATTTAATTAAATGAGCTCATTTCCAATCCTAAATCCATGTAACTATATATATGCATATATGACATTATAAATAATATGTATAATTTAATGTAACACATGAGTTTATACATAAATGTATGCAGTTTCATTACATCTAATTTAATTATAATTATATATGAAATTGTATTATTTATATGATAATTTAATTATAATTATTTTGGTATATAATTATATACAGATAATTCTATAATATGTAATATATATAAAATATACAATGATATGCATAGTTATGTATACATTATTTTATATAAGTATATATAATTATATATAAGTATGTTATATATAATATATAATAATATATAATTTAATTATATGTAGAGTTATGTGTGTATATATACATATATATCAAGGTCACCTGGAAAGTTCATAAGAAATCATTGAGATTTGGGTTTGAGAACATGATAAATGCTTCCTTTTCCTAAAGTTTCACTGTCCTCACCATAAGATCTAGTCCTGAGCTACTCACCTTTCCCCTCTAGATCTGAGATAAAAGAAGAAAATGAGAAAAAGATCAGTATACTCTACCCTCCAATATAGTTTGGGGAGAAGAGAGCAATTAGTCTCTCGACATTCCTTTCCCTATATCTGTACTTCAGCATCCTCCTCAATCTCACCACATTTGGAGACAGCTCTATTTAACAATACTCAGGAACCTAGATTCTATCAGTTAACCCAAGTGACTATTCTAACCAATAGGAATTCAAGATGGTTGCTCTGTCGTTAAATGCAGTAGAATGCCATTGAAGTAACACCATTGAGGACAGGTCAGTTTCCAAAAAGGAATTTTCCAGATAACTGCAACTTATCCTTTTAAATATGACTTTTAAACTGAGCCGTTTTAGAGAGAAATCATTCTAAAAAATGTCTACCATGTTTCCTTGACTTGCTAAACAGGATTCTGAACAAAATTTAATGTTATGACTCTTGTCATTATTGTGAACGTTAATTACAGTATGGGAATGCCCACCAATGTATGGAGGTGTTAGCCCTGCGCACAAATAACCTTAGATGGCTGCTTTTTTCCCCATTTCTATTTTCTTGACGCTTTCTCCCTGCTGGCCTGCCTTCTTCTACTTCTTGTTGTCAGTGACTCTGTCTAACGTGACCCCTTCATTTCCATCCTAATTTCTAACTTAGTGCTTTGTGTAAGCTATGGGCAGGGAAATTAGATAAGCCAACCTATTAGAATTGTTTGTAACTAAGGGGCAGCTGGCATTAAATGAGGTCTAAAGGACTCTCCTATGAGTTCAAATGTGTAGGTCTCATTGTATAGATTTTAAGACATCTACTTGGGCTGCTCCGAGATATTTCCTTGTTTCCTTTGTGGTTTTATACAGTATTCTGAGGAGTTGAGATTAATGAATAAGGAAACTCTCAGGAAATGAGGTGTTGTTATATTATTCAAGTCACACACACACACACACACACACACAAACACACACACACACACACAAACACCATAGTAATTAGGGAGATAAGTTAAAGACAACAAGAGAAAAAGGAGAGAAGTATTTTCCCAGTTTGACTGGACATAACTTCTCTACTCAGTCCTTAGTCTAAGCTTCAGAGAAAATTCCTTAGGAAATATGGCATGAGAACTTTCTAATTCATTAGATGATTAGAGAGTAGAATAGATACTTTTGAACAGAAGAACCAGGACCTCCAATTCAGGGTCCTTTTGGTGTAAATTCACAAAGGGCTGGTATCAGCCCCCTATGTATAAAAGACAGATGCCTGGGTCAAGGAAGGATCTGACATAGTGCCGAGCTACCCGAGCTGTGAATCCAAAGTCCCTTCTAGGTTTCTATATTCATCCTAGAGCCTGTGATGAACTGAGCCTTCAGGCCCAGCTAGATGCAGGCAAAGGATGAGACCTGTCATTCTGACTCCTGTTGATGTGGCTTCCCAGGCATAATATTGCTCCTTCTCTCCCTGTGTCCCTGTGTCTGTCTGTCTCTCTCTCTCTTTTTCTCTCTCTCTCTCCCTCTCTTCCACATGCCGGCATCAGATTACAGGATATTATCAAGGAAAGATTTTTCTCAGTCAAGTGACCAGCAGTGATGATTCTGAAAGGTCTTTTGAAGAGGGGAAGTAGACGAGGAGAAGAGCATCTCTCCAGATACATCAGATTTGGAGAGAAGGATGGGAATCTACCTAAAGAGAAAGGCCCTAAACTAAGGAAGCTGTAGGAGAGGACAATAGCTGGTAATAAAGGAATGAGAAATCAAAAACATAAGCTTACTACTAACAAGTCCTGGATATAAGAAGAGGCTTAAAGAAATGAGGTTAGACAAACAAAGCAAAGCAGAGCTACAGTGAGAAAATTGCAGTCCTGAGATCACCAATTTAGAACTGAAAGGGACCCCAAGGTAACCTTATCCAACCACTGCATTTTACAAAATGAAGTCAGAGCAGTTAAACCACTTAGCTAATATCACACAGCTAGCAAGGGATAATGCTGGTCCTCAAACTAAGGTCATCAGATCTCAGATTCAGTGTACATTCCACCAGCCCATGTATCCAGTAGGCATATTGCCAACAAGTTACGTACAGACTAGTCACCTTATCAGCTCACTCTGTTCTCAGGATGCCATAGAAACAGAGTTTGGAAAGGATGTGGAATTACACAGCCAAACTGATTGGAACACTTAAGAAACAAACTAACCCATATAAGCTGAATTTTACAATGGTTTTAGACATAGATCTAAAGCAAGATGCTTTTGTGGGGTCAGGGTAGCTGGAAAAGAAAAAAGTAAGAGGAAGGAAAACAAGTGTGCTCCCTATAGAAGGTGAAGGGAAGGAAACTGGGAGTGTCCCGCAACACAGGTCTACATCCCAAGCTAGTCTACCTAGAGCTGCTGTGGATACTCATCACTTACCCATGTGATCTCATTCAGGCCACAGACACCTCTGGAGATTTGAACTTAATTCTCTGCTCTTTTAAATAGAGAAACAACAAGAAAATTAACCCAGTCTCTTGTTGGCTTTTTCCTCAATTCCTCCCTAAGCATAACTTCCATATCAGTGTCACAGGTCAGCAGGATGAGTTTACCTCAGTGAATGACTAACTCGTGGTTCTTCAGTGGGCTCAATTCATCTTGTCCCAGAGCAGTAGGGAGAGAAATGTTAGCTTCTGAATTAAATGAATTCAGAAAAACCCTTCCTACCTTCCCTAAAACCAGCACTTCCTCACATGCATCCCATAGCCTTTACTGATGAAAGGGTTTCATCACTGCCTACAATGAAAGAAACAGAAAGGAAATTAGCTAGAACCCCAGATCCAGCACAGCTGAAAGAAGAAAATGACCCACATCTTGTTATGGATATGTCTTCCTCAATGTGGATCCAGATACTAATATGTTTTCCCAACTTCCCAAAATGAATGAAATTGAAAATGGGGCATATTAATCTTGTTAGTAGGGTAACACATGCCATCATGGGTTTCCTGATTCTTCTACTGAGGGTCTTTCGGGAAGACTACTTATTAATTCCTCAACAATAGCTCCTGTTGAGTACTTTCTAATAAAATAAAACTCTAACCAATGACCACTTCTTAATAAAGACCCCCGGCTGCTAGTCTCCACCCCACCCAACCCCAGGAAATTAGTCTGTTCTCGCTTCCTTCGTGGTTGTTTTTATTGCTTTCCTCACAGACTAGTAGAGAGCCTGGCACATCATTGGCACATAGTAAATGCTTGTTGCAGCAATTAATGAATGAAGTAGACACTTCATTAATGCTGGTCTTGCGATTTTCCTCCCTTTTAGACATCTCAGTGAGTTTGCTGTCTCTAGTTGTCACAGCCTGTGGGTTGGCCCTCTTCAGTGTATCTCTATTTGTGTCCTGGAAGCTCTGCTGGATCCCTTGGAGAGAACGAGGCCTGTTCTCAGGAAGCAAAGACAACCAGGAACCCCTGAATTACACAGAAACCGAGACCAATGACCCAGAGTACAGTGAGGATTACCAAGAACAGCCCTCGCCCTATCCAGATGCCGCCATGAAGATCAGCCACACCTCTCCTGACATCCCCTTGACTTCTCAAGCAGAGAACAAGGAGAATTGTGTACATGGGGCCCGTATGCAACGGCAAGTGACAGAGCCCACGCCATCTGCCCGGTCAGTAGTGCTGTCTGTCTGTCTGTCTTCCTGAGGGGCCATTTATCCTGAGGAATGTTTTCCTTAGATATAATAACACTCAGAATCAAAATCTTCACTTTTGTCCATTTTTTTTTCAGTCAATGCTTGCTTTAAATAGATTTCCCTAGAGGTGCTGAAATCATATGCAATGTCTTCTTATGTTGATCTTTTCTTCTAATTGGATATTTATAGCTGACCTTTGTTTTCTCTACTTGGTGAGATGATTGCACACAGATAGATAATTTTGAAAGGACCTTGTATCTATAACTAGTCATTCCTTTTCTTGAGACATAACAAATTCATTTCAATGGTGGTTGATGCTTTCTACATCCAGTCTCTTGCTTTTCCGGAAGAATGTGTTTGTGATGGACAAGTCTGAGATGTCTAGAGCTTTTGATTTCTTTCATTCTTAGATCCCACACCTTATTTCCCAACATTGTTTACACTATATTTTCCTGTGCCTCAGTCTATAATGAATTAATTAAATAACAAGGCACATGTTGATTTTGATTTGGAGGATCTTGTCAGGTCAAGAATCTTTCTTCATCGTCAACAATGAATTGTTGGTACATGAGATATAATTGTCATCATGGATGTACACATTGCATTGCAAGGAAACATGGTCAAGGGGTTTTTGTATTTGGGACATAATGTCTTTCACTGTGTTAGAAAACATACACATACTTATTACTAGTGTGCTACACAAGGTCAGGGCCATTTCTGAACATATCCTGATGATAGAGAAATCAGAAAAAGAATAAAATTATTCCAGCAGTCTAAAACTCAAAATATGGCATAGGGGAGATTTGTTTTTCATGAGGCTAGTCCTCCTTTGTTCAGAAAGGGAGATTTTGGTTAAGATTCTGCGATATCATGACAAGATGTCAGCTCCAGGTAATATAATTGAGATTGCATGATCTATTGACCTTGACTATTGAAAGCCCAGACATGCTACATTTCTTCACATGTTACCCAGAAGCCTTTGGCTGCCAAGAACTCTCAACAATGATTTCAAAGGTTCTCTAAGCAATGACTTTCTAACAACCATTTTCACTAAAATCTGGGTGTCTTAGCTGTGAGAGAGCATGTGAATGGAATGTGCTCTTCCTGTTATGTTGAATGTTTAGAAAAGGTATGACAAGAGTAAGTTAACACCTACATAATTATGCCTTTGTTGTGAAGCTGAGACAAACTATTGGTGATCAGTGGGGAAAATGGCTTTAAAAAAAGAGGAAGTCAACATTTCACTATTTTATAAATATGTAATTAAAAGTCTCAGAGATGTCTCAAACATTTCTCCTGCTGTAAAAATACAGACCATTTCTCCTTACTGTCTTTAGATTTTTTTAAAGTGATTCAATAATAGGCAATATCTTCTACTTAATTTGTGCCACAAATGACTCCTGTAGCTGTGAGTAGGTTAGAGTCTCAGAAGGCAGCATCCCCAACACCTCCTTGCAGACAAAATGTGTCAATCTTGGCAACAAAAGGACATGATTCAACAAACCTAGGCCTCCACAAACCTGACCTTCTACCGCCTGGGCCTCCCCTCACACTAAACCTTTCCAAATGCATTGTGTTCTAGCCAAATTGAATACTTTGGTGTTTCTTATGCATACGTTGCATTTTCTCATTTCAGTGATGTGTTTTATGCCTTTACTAATATATGAAAAACCTTGATCTCTACCCCAATCTCATTCTTCACCTTTAAAATCCTATTCATCTTTCAGCTTAAGTGCTGACTCTTCATTCCTTCAAGTTAGAAAGACTCTTTTCTTTCTCAGACATCACATAATACTTGCTCCCTCTCACATGTTCTCATATTCTCTTCAATACAATAGTTGTTGTAGCGCAGTTGCATATGTATTAGATATTGGCTTTTACTGCTGCTGTATGTGTTGAATTTCCTCCATTAAGCTATAAAGTAAAAATAATAAGTTAGAATTTATTTGATGATTTAAGTTTTACAAAGTACTTTATAAACAATACTTCATTTTATCCTCATGACAACCCAAGGAGTTAGGTACTATAATTAACTTCATTTGACAGATGAGGAAGTTGGGGCAGGTAGAGGTTAAGTGATTTGCCCAGAGTCACACAGCAGCTAGGATGGATGGATTTGAGTCCAGGTCTTTCCAACTGGGTTAGAAAGGTTAGAAAGATGACTATTGTCTATGAGGTCATGGATTATGTTTGAATTATCTTTGCATATTCTCCTACCAGAGTATTTTACACCAAGTAGATATTTCATATATGGCTGTTCATCACTGAACACATTAAAATGTTCATAGTTACAACCTCAACATTTAAATACTTCTCTACTCTCATCAATATGGGTGCTCCTTCCCTGGTATACCTTGCTATACCTTCCATACTGCATGATTCTTATCCAAGACTATCTATAAATTCTCCAACAAGAATTCACTCACATATTGGAAGACTTTTCCTGGTTCTTTTATTTTTTAAAACAGTTTTCTTGACATGCTTTTCTTTTCCATTGTATTGACTTATTGATTGTCCCTACTTGATGAGATATCTCATTACAAAGTAAAGCAGTTAAGTAAAACCAATCATACAATGATCTTATGTGCAAGTACGTGAAACATGTCACATCTCTGATGCCACCACCATTTCTCTATTTTTAAAAATTAACAGAAATCTATTTTCTCTCTCTTCTACCTCCATACTATTAGGAAAAAAAAGAAAAATAAATTTCTTGTAACAAATATGCATAGTCAGGTAAAACAAATTACCTCAATGATTGTTTGCAAACTGTAAATAGTATGTGTATTCACATTTATATGATATACACACACATACAGTAAGCTGGTAATATTGGTATTACACTTGGCATTCATTTGCCTTAATCATCCCCCACCCCATGTCTATGATTTTGTAGGCCAGTTTCTTTGGAATAGTAGTAGATCCATTGAGGGAGGCCATTGGTGATCTAAAACTTGACAGAATTGGCCTACTATCATCCAGAGATACATAGATTTAAAGATGGAAGGGATGCTAGTGGCCCTCTATACACTGACCTATGTATTTATATATCTATCTGTGCATGAATAGGAACATCTGTAAAACCTATCAATTGGTAGGGGATACATTTTCCTTTGGGGCTTTATGTGAGACATCCTCCATGACCCTGACAGACAGCTTTTTTATTTTTTTTACATATCTTGTTTGATATCATCCTTGATATTCAGTGGATAGTTGATCAAAGGAATATCATGGGATCATAGAATTAAAGTTAGAAAAGTCTTAGAGGCCATTTAATATAGTCCAAGTCCTTCATTTTACTTATGATGAAACTGAGACCTAGAGAAGTTATGTAATTTACCCAAGGTAGCAGGTGACAGAGCCAGGATTCAAACTTAGATCCTTGTGACTCCAAGTTCAGTGTTCTTTTCATTGTGCCACACTTCCTTCTATGGTCCTATCTGTCATGGAATAGTCTATAAACTTAAACAGATCCATGAGAGAAACCTTGTTTGAGGAAATCTCCTCCTAAGATCACATTTTGTTCTACTGGTTCAAATATATTTTGGATAATTAATACACAATTTTGTTTAATAAACAAAATGATGTAATTAATAAATACTTTTATTTTATAAACATTTTGTTCTACTGGTTCAAATGTGTTTTGTATAATTAACAAACAATTAACACAGCAGGATCTTATTACACATCTCAGTTAATTGCATGACTCAAAAATGTGGTCTTCCGTATCAAATTATATGTGAAAACCCACATGTCCCCTACTCATACCATCTTGGATACTCTTAATCATAGACCATTCTTATAATGATTTTATAGAGAAGAAGACGTAGCCATGTGGGTCAGTGGTTGCTGATATTTTTAATGTTCTTTTATGGTTATTGTTGGTTATTAAAGTACCTGCTATGATCTTTTGTCCTTTAGGACTTTCTCCTTCTTTGGAATATCCTGAAAATCAACTCTCAAGTAGCTTTAAAGCTGTCACTTGTAGTAGATATTTTCTCTGTATTTTGTCAGGTCTGACTTCCCTCCCTGATGCTATCTCTTAAGTACCATTACCAGTTCCTCAAATATCACATATGAGGTGATAGAATTAAAATGTGGAAGTGACACTATTATTGCGAGTGACAATAGTTCACTGTAGGAATGTCAACAGAATTATTGCTTTTTTCCATTTATTCATTGCATTTCTCTATGGTTAATGTGTGTGTATGTGTGTGTGTGTGTGTGTGTGTATGAAAGAAACAGACACACAGAGAGGTTGACATCATTAAAGTAAGCACCATTTTCAGTGCAAATGAGTAGCTCCATCCACTTCCCTGAATTTCGATTTATCTCTGTATTAGCACTTTTTTCTTTAATTTTTAAATTCATTTACTTATGTTTGTGTGTCTGTTCTCAATTTTTCTCCTTTCTTTTGTTATTGATTTGTAATTGATTTTTATTATTTATGTTTGTTTTGTTTGATTTGACTTGTTATTGGTTTTTACCTTTGCTCTGCCCAGTCAATGATAAAACTGTTCAAAGTCAGCTGATTCTGAAATAACGGACGAAGAAATAAAAATTATTTTCCTTAAGATATGGTCAGTTCCATATTTGGGGATGCTATTGCATGTTTGTCACATCCAGCATTATACAACTCTTTTCATGAAAATAAGAATTCAAGATGAAAAGACTTGAGGGTACTGACTATCCTATGTACCTCTGGCCTTCTTCACTTGTTCCCAGCTGTGTTTTCCAACACAGGTTTCCTCATTCTATCCACATTTACTTTCACAAGGATGTTACTGAGTACGAGAGTATGCTGTGCCCTAGCTCTGAATGACTTTTAAAGTTTTTCATAAGGAATGGGGCTTTGCTTTCTACATGTCCAAATCACCTAATGTGGAGGTACAATGTAGCTGATGTCAACGACCTGTTTCTGGAAAAAGATATTCTGTGTTCCCCTTCTGCGTGGGTGGGATACTCTCTTTCCTTGGCCTATAGCTAGAACATGCTGCATTATAAAAAACTACCAGACTACAACAGTCTCTCTCACTCTTTTTTCTGGTGTCATGGCAGGGTGAGGATGGGGTATAGGGTGAGAGGTTGTAGGTCCTCTTCACCCAGAGCCTGGGCATCATGACCTCCACTGCTGATAAGGCTAAGTTTCCTTCCTCTCCTTTAGACCCTTTGTCCCCAAGAAACAGGCTTGGGATTATGTTGTGTTGTGTTTTCTTTTCAAATTTTGAGGCCCAGGCAATAGAGCCTCTGCCAGACTAGAACCTTGGCTGCAGGATTCTAGGCAGACCAACACGTGCTGTGAGTAAACTGGACCTTCAGCCCCTTGCATGCCCAGAAAGACTGAGACTGTCCCAGTCCAGTAGTTTACAGCTGCAGCCTGTTCTGACTGCTCTGCCAACAGAAAGAGGAAGTGTCTTCACCCAGAAGCAGGTCAATATCATCTCGTACTTTGGAACCTCCTTATTAGCTGATTTGGGCAAATGCAAAGTAAGCCCTGTTGCATTTAGAATTCCATACTTCATCTTCTATGATAAATTTCACATCAGTTTCAATTATTTTTCTAGTGATCTGTTTCATTATGCTCATTTTTAGGTGATTTTTTTTAGTAACCTGTACAAGGCTCAGAGCTAAAAAAAAAAAAAAAGTGTTTTGTTTTCCCTGAGGGGAATATAAGGATAAAAACCTTTTTTTTCTGTCTAAGTGATGATTTCTTAGTAAGAGAGAACCATGGGATATGAAGTAGCCTGGATTGAAAATTACAGGAAAATATCAAAATCAGAACAACAAGCTAAGAAGCCAAAGAATAGACTTCATTAGCAAATATTTAATTTGTAAATATCATTAAACATCTTGTCTACCTAAATCCCTAGATGCATTCTAATGGCTCACCTTCCTGGCTAATGTCCTTTCTGTTTATCTCAGAATGGAAATGAAAGCTCTTGGGCTGAGTTTCTGAGGCAGTGACCTGAAGTAGGTCAGTAACAATTCACTTTCTCAACCACGGTACTTAGAGCATATTTCCTGTGATTCAGCTAGACTCCTTACACGGGACAAACTTCAAGCAGGTAGAAGGAACCCTAGGCTGATCTTAGCAGCCCCAGGTATACTCAGATGTGGACCTAGCCAGATGTCAGGCACTTAAGTGCTAATCCTCATTCTGGGTAGAAGCTAATTATGTAAGCCTGCTTTTTAGTTTCCCTAGAAAGAATAATTTCTAATCCTAAATAAATATTTCTAAAAACCACTTCCATGTTGGTTTCCTATGGAAAATGGGATAGTTTGAGGACAAAGGACTTTCCTTAAGGCCCTTAAGAATTTAAGGGTGGTGATCAAATTTTAGCACAAAGAGTGGCCCCTTGTCATTTTTTTTTGTTTTTTGGGGGTGTTGCTGGGGTTTTCTGAGGCAATCAGGGTTAAGTGGCATGCCCATTGTCATACAGCTAGTAAGTATCTAAGGTCAGACTTGAACTCCGATACTCCTGACTTCAGGGCCAGTGCTCTATCCACTGCACCTCCGAGCTACCCCTCCCCCTTGTCTTATTAAGATCATTGCCTCACTCACCTCTTGAAATGACTGGGCTATTGACTTGTCTAAAAGCACTTTCCTCCTTCCCCATTCCCGGACTGAGAAATTGATGAGGAGACCCTTGTAATCTCTGAAGGGAATGGTCAAGGAAGAAAACAAGTGACTACTCTTATTCGGGAATATTAACACTAAACTGTATTTCAACGTTTATTCCTTGTTCAAGATTCCTAAACTGTTACCTCAAATTATCGTGGGTTAGAGCTATGTCTGAGGTATTGGAGAGAAATAGCATGGAGAGCAGGGTTGCCACTATAGATATCTCTCTCTCCCTTCTTCCCTCCTTCCCTCCTCCCCCTCTGTCTCCCTAAAATGCATGAAAATTAGAATAATATTAAGAAAAACTTTTCTCTAGCAGATTTGTGCCTAAAATGCAGAGCATAAAATTTGCATTATTTTTCTTTGGCATGTACTACTTACTTGCTCTGTGACATTATACATTTCACTGTCCCTCTCTGAGCTGCCTGTGTAATTCAATTTAACAAGAAGCAATAATATGAGGATGAGAGGATCTCTAAATGACCCAGTTCATATATTTTGTCACAGTCCCAAAGGAGAAATAAATTTTTCCACTGAGTTAGGATTAGAGGCATAAGAAATTAGGACTATTTAGGGGAAAGTATTAACTTTTCCAAAGCTCAAATATAATATTACACTATTCTTGCTTTTCCCCTCTGCTCCCTGTGTCCTAGAAATAGCTTTCGCATATCACAGAATATATTAATCCTTGGTAGGTTTAGGTCAAGAAATCCAGCTGCTCCCCGGCCTTGGCAGAACATGGCATGGCAAAGGATGCCAAAATGCCTAGATGTTTGTTTGCAAAGAGACTTTCCCTAACCAGGTCATAATTTTGTTCTCTCTTGCTTTTCACTTAAGGCATAATTCAATCCGAAGGCAACTCAACCTCTCAAACCCAGACTTCAATGTCCAGCAGCTTCAGAAGCAGGAACAGCTGACGGGGATTGGACGCATTAAACCTGAGTTATATAAGCAGAGGTCAGTGGACACTGATGACGGGAGAAAGAGCAGCAGCAAAGCCTGTGGGAAACTGAACTTCATTGTGAAATATGACTGTGACTTAGAGCAGCTGATGGTGAAGATCCATAAAGCTGTCAACTTGCCAGCAAAAGACTTTTCTGGGACGTCAGACCCTTATGTTAAGATTTACTTGCTCCCGGATCGGAAAACTAAACACCAGACTAAAGTTCACAGAAAGACACTAAACCCAGTCTTTGATGAGGTTTTTTTATTCCCAGTTCCCTACAATGACCTTGCCATGAGAAAACTTCATTTCTCTGTCTATGACTTTGACCGGTTCTCCCGCCATGATTTAATTGGCCAAGTGGTTGTGGATAACTTCTTAGATTTGGCAGACTTCCCTCGAGAGTGTATCCTTTGGAAGGATATCGAATATGTCACCAATGTGAGTTCAAAATTTCTTCACTTTGGGGTTGGGGGAAGGACTTCTTGGTCATTGCAGAAAATGGATTGGTGCCTGTACAAAAGCCATCATTGGTCACAGGCAATAGTGTCCTTCTCCCATGATATGTCTCTCTGTTGCTGCTTAAGTCAAGTGTTCTACAATGCTCTGTAAAAATTTAAGCTATCACTACCAACTACCTAGTAACTGATTTTTGTGTTTTGTTTTGTTTTGTTTTGTTTTTTTATAGGAGGGGATATAGAGACACAAAGCAAGTATGTGTCAGAGGTGGGCCTTGAACACAAGGGTTCTGGATTCAGATTCTAGTTCATGGCTATTTCATTTTCCACATAGAAGTTACTTAATAAATGTTTGTTGAATTTTCAGGGAGAGAGAAGTAAGATTCTGGACTGGTGATAAATCTATATTCACCCACAAGTGTTTACATAGATTCAACTAGCATTTATTAAGCAACTATTATATGCCAAGTATCTGTATTAGTGAATACAGTTTCTATGATGAAAAATCTCTTAGACAGACAAAATCACAAGTACAAGTTCCCTTCCCGAAAAAGGGGGCAGGCTTTGTGATACTTGCTTGTGAAGGAGAGACACAAATGAAATGATTTCTCTTAATCTCATGGATGTTGAGTTCCACATGGACATCATTTCTGAATGTTTTGTTTCTTTACTGAGGCAGGAACTTGAAATCTATTCAGTACATGAGTTACTAGCAGTTATTTGGGGATGTAGGAATGCTATCTAAGATAACCTGTCCTCTCTTGTCTGATCCATATTACCTACTACCTTTGCAGGTAGAGAGTAGGTTTTTGCTTTCCTCCTTCCTACCATTGTTCCATAGCTGTCATTTTTGCTAAATGGATCCTGGCACTCTATTAACTATGCTCTGCCTGTGGGAGAGCCTTGCATGGGCTGTCTGTTCTAGGAGCATGAAGTCCCTGAGGCTGTTCTCATAGAGTCAGGTCAGCAGGCATAGTCAGACTCACATCCTTAGGCACATAGGTGGGAGTAGTTAAACCTTTAGCTGGTGGGGATAATGAAAAGCTGGAACTTAAGAAACAAAAGCTACAAGGAAAGCAATCTTTACAAAGATATCATTGATGCTAGGGGAACTTATTTATGAAAAGCTCCTTCCAGATTTGACTAAGGAAACAGAGAAGAGGTTCTGTATAAATACGTATGTTTCCAAATATCCCAAGTTTAGAAAGGATTAATCTGGGGGCACAAAAGGGGAGGGCTACAAGCAGACATTTAAAGCTAGCCTTAGCAAGGACTGCTGAAGAGCAACCAATGAAATCCCTCCTTCTTTCCTCTCCCCTCTTCTCAAGGGACACCAAAACCATTATGGAAAGGGTGAACACATAATTATAATTCATCTGCAAAGAACAGGGTCAAGTTAACAACTACAGAAGATAATAGCAATGGCTGACACATATGTGTGTCTATAGCTGTATTATGTACATACGTGTTGCTAGTGTTCCTTTACTGGTTCATCTCTACTGAACCCACTAACCATGAGTGCTCCACCAAGGTTCCGTCCTGGGTATTTCTTTTCTATCCATAGTATCTCATTTGATCATCTCATTGGTACCCTGGATTCAATCATCATCTCCCTGCTAGTAATCTCTAGTTCTGTATATTCAGCTCTAGTCTCTCCACTGAGCTACTCCCTTCCACTTAACTCCACAATCGAATTACTCAGTAACCTCGTCATATCCTAGGTTTGTCCAATCTGTCATTCCTTTCACCACAACATCTCTAATATATATTCCTTTCTCTTTGCCCACACAGACACCACACTAGTTTAAATACTTATAACCTTTCGCCTGGATTTTTATTATAGCCTTCTAAGTGGTCTCCCTTCCTCAAGTATTTCTCTACTTCAATCAAAATTCCACATTACTACCAAAGTATTTTTCCTAAAGTCAGAATTTGAGCATATCACACAACTGGTATAGGAGGTAGGTCTTGAAGCTCATATTCAGTAAATTCTAGTAGTTCCCTAGGTTTACAAAATGGTTTATACCCAGTATCTCATTTGTGTCCACAAGAAATCCATGAGATGGGCACCACAGCTCTCATTTACCCTTTTTTTTTACTTCAGAGAGGTTCAATGAATTGCCCATGGTTATAGAACATGTAATGTCTGGTTTAAACTCGTCTTCCTGACTTCAGCTCCAGCACTCAACCCATTTTTGCCATCTTGATTCTCAAGCCAACATTGGACAGGGGGAGCTCTGAGAAGGAGTGAAGGAAGGAGCAGGGTGAGTTAGCCAGATATTCAGTCCAGTTTAAGGGAATACTTATTAAATAACCACATAAAGTATAAGTAAAACATGGTCATTCTTACCCTCATGGAGTTCACAGTCTAAGAATGAATATTACACATGTACAGAGAGTACAGGTGGTGATGACAGCAGCCGCAGTGGTGGCAATGGTGGTGGGGGTTGTGGGGGTGGCAGCAGGAACAGTGTATGTGGTAGTATTAACATATTATGTATTGGAGCGATGCAAGAAAAGCACTATTCAGAGTCCAAAGTGGAAAAAGATCAGAGAAGACTTCATAGAAGAGGTAGCATTTATGTTGGTCTTTAAAGAACACTTGAGAATCCAAGAAGTGAAGCTGGAGTTGAGGGAATGAGGAGCGAAAAGAATAGTACAAGTATCCAAAATAACATTGTTTCTGGACTTAATTAGGGTAGAGTCCTAGGATGACTGAAATGTAGTTTTGTCTCCTGATCAAGTTTTGGAAACCTTATACCTTGGTAAGACCAGTAAAACAATCAATGAATAAAATGCATTTGTTAAGTATGTGATGTGAGCCAGGTACTGTGTAATGTACATGACACAAAGTTTAAAATGAGGTGATCCTTTGTCTCAAAAAACTTACATTCTAATATGGGGATATGAAACATAGGAAAATGATGGCCAGAGAGTTTGGTCTAGGCTAGTGCTTCTTAAACTTTTTCTATGTATGACCCCTTTAGCATTTCTTAAACCCAAAATGGGGTTGCAACACACAGTTTAAGAACCACTAGTGTCAGAAATTATAATCTCAATGTTTGTCAGTGGAGACATAGAGCAGTAGTCTATCAAGGTATAAGAAATTTCAAAATGTGCCTGAATTTCAGGAAATAATTCAATCTGAATGAAAAGTCTTGATACATAATGGGGAATAGTATGTGATAAGCCTGGAAAGATAGAAAATCTTTCCTATTCTATGCTTTTCCTAGGAAATTATCACTAGGAAATACCTGAACTTTGATAATTGGGAGATGAAATAGAGAGGAAAACCATGAACTAGGTGTTATAAATATGGAGAATGTTGGGAGAGTGACCTAGAGATTATAAATGATACTAAAAAAGGTAAGGAGATGATGTAATGAGGAGAAGAGAGACTCTTACGATCTTCCAAAAAGTAAAATCCATTCAGGGATATAGATAAAAGAATGTTCATAAAGTGGCAATGAGGCAAAAGGAGGTATATAGACTCCTGGGACCTTGGACCTGGGACCCAAGAATTAGGGGAAATGGAAAGCTCTTGCTTTGGTGTCTTTGGTAGAAAGCTAAACTTCAGTTAAAGCAAAGAGGAGGAAGGAATGATGACTGAAAAATTGAGAGGCAAATGTATTTAAGGATGTGTCAAGATTTTCAAAAGGCACATTAGAATGGGCTAGCAGATGGGGTGAACCAGTTTAGGTTACCCTGAGAGGAACAGGGCTTATCAGAACAGGGTTGATTGATATGTAGCTTATGTCTAAAGAAGTCACCATACCCAAGATCAGGAATTCAGTACCAGAGGGAGAGGATTGGAATTTCATGTTGAGACTATAGAAACCAAATGGCTCAGTGGGAAAAATTTAAAGCAGGGGTGAGGATGCTGCAGCCTGGTGGCCTTCTAGGTCCTTGGGTGCAGCCTTTTGACTGAGTTCAAGTTTTATAGAACAAATCCTTATGAAGGAGATTTGTTCTGTGAAGTTTGAATTCAGGCAAAGGGACATACTTGAGATCTAGAGGGCTACAGGTGACCCCGAGTCCACAGGCTCCTCACCCCTAAAAACAGCAGAAGAACTCAAATATGGAGCCAATTTCAAGTTCTAAATGGAATATGGAGCTGGAACCTCACCAATAGTTGTACACTTTGCTGCTTTGATAATGGCTAAGGGCTTCTGGTCCACAAGAAGAGAAGGTACAAAGTTTGCATGAGATCTCTGCTGTTTCTGACAGTGGCTGTGGAACTTCATTCCTCCAGTCCCCCTAGAGAGCAGCTGCCTGAGGTTTGAGTGAAATCTTATCCTTAGAGTTTTTCTGCTCTTTTGATGACAAATATTCACAAATATAAAAAAGAAAGTCTGAGATGATTCAGGAATCAACAGTTAGCTGTGTTTGTTTTAGGGAGAATGAAATAAAAGTGAGAATCTGGAATAACCAGATGTGCTCTCAGAGACAATTTGGGTCCCCCACATAGGTATGCCAGCATTTAGGACAAAATGGGACAGGCCAGTCACAACACCATTTTAGCCAGAGTGAATTTAGATGCCCCCATTTTGAAGTCATTAGTTAATAAACATTTATTAAGCACCAAAATGTGCAAAGCACTTAAGCTCTGAGGAAGTAAATAAGGGAAAGAAAGTGCCTGCCTTCAAGTTGCTTACAATCTATGGGGTACTACAATATACAAAAAGAAATTGGGGGTAGGAGGCACAATGCTCCAGAGGGTATTCAGCACAGAAGCATGATGGCTTTGGAGTCAAAACCAAGCAGAGAAACTGATGAAAAGTGAACAGTTGAGTGGACAGGTGATGCATGAAAAAACTAAGGATTGCTTAAATGGGGCTTACCAACCAAGGTTCAAGAGGCCCTTTATTTGAGTAGCTATGTGAAGGTTGAAGAAGAACATGGCATCTCTATATCTTAGAGGCGATCTTTTTTACCCACTTTTTACCAGCTCTCACATAGCAAAGATTCAATGAACTACAAAATATGTGTCCTTTTTTTTCAGTCCGATTCTTTCTAGCCTGAGTCTTCATTTTTAGCTGCTTATCTCTTTAAAAGGACAAATTCAGAATCAGACTGACCAGACTTTAGCATCAGAAGGGAGCTAAGAAGTCATCTTGTTCAAATTCACCAAGAATTGCCTCTGGCATTATTTATAAGTGATCATTCAGGCTACAAAATAGCAAAAGGCGAACTAGTTCTGGATTCAGCGTACTGGGTTCAAATCCTACCTCTGCATTGACTGTATGACTCTGAGAAAGTTATTTAGCCTCACTGGGACTGTTACCTCATCTTTGGAACGATTGGACTAGACATTCCCTCAAGCTGCTTTAGATCTATGGTGCTGTAACCTATAGAAGGAAGCAATCGCCCTCAAGTCATTTCTTTTCCCCTTTGGGAATTGTCAAAAAGTCTTTTCTTATGTCAAGACTAAACAAACTGGGTAAATTATCTTTGCTTACTAGTCTCTCCAAACCATAAATTGCTTCTTTGCTCACTCTTTTTCTACATACAGTTGTTAACCTAAAGAAGTTAATAATTTGTTAAACAAAGTTAATGCACGTTAAATAGTTAGAGGACAATTAAGTGCCAAACCATGTGGTGCTAATTACAATTGAATTCCAAAAAGGAGATTTCTTTAGGCAGCAATAGTAAGAATAGATTCCATGGAAAAACTGAACCTTAAAGAATGACTAGATTTCAGGGAAGGAGAGCAGGAGGGGAAGAGAATGACATTCCAGGCAAAGAATACAAATTTTTAAAAATTACAAAATCATAGATGATAGGAAATAGCATATTGTTTCTGAGAGACTAAAGAAAGTGGCCTAACTAGAGCAATCAACCAATCCATACCTACTCTGTGCCAGGCACTGTGCTAGGCTTCCCCCTGTAGGTCATAGGATCATGGATCTAAATCTGGAAGCAGCTTTAGGGGTTGTCTAGTCCAGTCATTCCAAAGACAAAAATGAAATGGCCCACACCCTCAAGAAGCTTATATTCATTAGATCAGAAACTATCATATATATATGAATATAAGGAGCTTATATTCATTAGATCAGAATCTATCACATATATATATATATATATATGAATATAAGGAGCTTATTATATTCATTAGACCAGACACTATTGGGATGCTTGTCTAACAAAACATAAGGATCATGCAGTCCCACTCAGTTTTCATTTTGCTTCTGTTCTCTGTCAAAAAGAATGATATTTGGACTGGAAATGAAAGAACAAAAATGAATAATAAGAAGTTGAAACCCAATATAAGGTGGGAGACAGCAAGGGATCAAGCTTCCCTGAGTTCAAGTTACCGAAGTTTGGAAAGGGGTGGGGCGTGTTTGTTGAGCCAATGTCAGTGACCTTCGAAAGATCATGAAGAATATAGAGGGTGGGAAAGTGATGATGATGATGATGATGATGATGATGATGATAGCTAACATTTATATAGCCCTTACTATGTGCCAGACACTATCTTAAGTGTTTTACAGCTACAATAACTCTGAGAAGTGCTGTTATTCTCCCCATTTTACAGATAAGAAAACTGAGGCAATGGATGTCAAATGACTTGTCTAGAATCATGCAACTAAAACAGGAAAAGGGGGAAGGGGGAATCTCCCAATTTTCCAAAGAAAAGAATGGAATATGAAGACTATAGCCCAGTGAGCTTGGCTTTAATTCCTGGCAAAATTCTAATGTATCTTATTTAAAAGATAGTACAAAAAATGAAATACTTCTTGCTCCAAAGGAGCTTACTTTCCAACAGAAGTGACAAACGTGTGTGCATATGCACATAAATATATACACACATGTGTATGTACGTACGCATATGTATATATGTGCTTACGTGTGTATATATGCCTATACAGAATAACTAATAAAGATATTAAATACATAGTAATTAAATGCTTGTTTGGGAAAGAGGAGAGTAGCAGATGGGGAGATAAGGAAAAGCTTCATGCAGAGGTGATGGGAGCGCAAATTGTGTTTTGTAGGAAGAGAGGGATTTCATGAGGCAGAAGTGAAGGGGAAATGCATCATGACTATGGGAAATACCCAATGTAAAGACCAGGAGACAGGCATTGAAGTGTCATATATCAGCAACAGAGGTCATGCCACAAAAGTGAACAGTCTCAAATGTCTATACCTTTTGACCCAGAGATCTCACTCTTAGGAGGTAGAGGGGAAAAGGAAAGTTCCATATCTACTCAAATATTCATAGCAGCCCTTTGTGTAGTAGGAAAAAAAAAGATTGGAAACAGCGTAGATTCTCATCAATTAAGGAATAACTAAACAGATTATCATACATTTTAAAGATGAGGAGAGTGAGGCCCAAAGAAGGGAACTTACTCATCCAAGGTCACACAGTTATTTAATGACAGAGTTGAGACTAAACACCGGGTTTCCTGATTTCTAATTTGGTACTTTTCTCCCCCTTTACATGCTAAAATATGTTTAATTCATTCTAATGATTGATAATAACAGGTAGTCAGAAAAATGGTGGGTAAAGATGACTAATGCCTCCAGAGGAAGAAAAATCCTGTTTGTTCTTTATGCCCTTGAAACAAATTGGTTTGCCTTTTCTGACACCATCACCCTATAATCCCTGCCAAATTTGGAGTCTATTTTAGGCAACATGAAATGATGCGGCTGCTTTTTGGTAAAACAGCTTTTGGGTTTGTAATGTTCGGTGCCTATTCTTTCCCTGCTCACCTCTCCAACTTCTTCCTTCTCCAGGGACCTCCTTTAGGGCATCTATTCTCAGCACAGGGTTCACTGAGTTACTATAAGTAGGCATGAGATGACTTATAATACCAGAAAGAATGAATTTCATAAGGGGTTACCCAGAATTCACTTTACTTTTAAAATGCCAGGTTAAAATTCCTTATAAATATCGAATTTATGGCCCCCTGATTCTTCATATGCCCATTCCATTACACAAATTGTCAGGTAACTTTGTGCCTGGCACACAGTAGGCATTTAATAAATGTGAATTGACGTGAATTGTCACAAACTTAAAGTTTGAAGAGACCTCAAATATCATAGGATCATTGGGGCATAGATTTAGAGCTGGAAGATTTAGTGAGCAAATCCAAGACCTTTTTCAGCTAGGTGAGCTTGAAGATGCTGCCTAACGGTCCTTCAGTTGAAAGAGGGCAATTTTTAGAGTTTCTGGCAGAGCACCTGAATCAAGTCCTGCCTTGATGTCCAGCTGGGCCAACAATCCACACCTTGACAGCCCTATCTACTTTTTCCTTTGACTACTTCCCATATCTTATCTTCAGGTATTTCATGTAGATAGTGCAGACCTTCTTCAAAGTGATACCAATGGAATGTATTGCCAGTGTATTGCCATTCCAAATTGATGGACATAAAACTTTATCATAGAGAAGATAATACTGTGACCCCAGACAAGAATCCTGGTTTTATAGTTTGAACCTTCCAAAGAGACAAGTAACTGAGTCTGATGAGCTTGAATGTAGGAACATGGGGAGTAGATTTCACATAATCCTCTATGTTTACAGAAGTCCTAGAGAGTAGATGATTAGTTTAGTACAACCAAGAAATGTCTTGGGATGCCAGGACCTCTAGGCTCTGTTCTGTCTATTGTCAAGTTGCTATTCTGGAACCAGCAATAGTACCACCATCCCAGGACTAGAGGTCCCTGTAGAACAGTGGTATTTGGGGGTGAGCACAGAAAACAATTAAAGTGAAACCCATCATTTGTATGAAAGGAGAGGAGTAGATACTCCATAGAACTCTACAATGAGCAGAAAGGCGAATTGGGTGGCTTGACCATAGGAGATGTAAGAGATATGCTGCTCTAATGGCCCGTTAGTCATCGCCAGCTAGCCACTGGATTAGTAACAACAAATAGAAAAGGAATGAACCTGAACCTAAGGGGCAGTGAAAGAGATAGACCAAAGCTATAACCCAAACTCAAGGCTCATCTTACGTGAAGTGGAACAGGAGGTCATAGAAGGGGAAGATTTTCTTAAGCAATAACTGAGCAGTTTTGGGTGCAAAGCAAGAGCTAGTATAATAGATTAATTAATTATTGCAAGGGTATTGATCCCCACCCATATGAAATTATTCATACTCTATAAGACAAAATGATGAAGTCTCATTTCTGCTATGCAGGAGTTCCTCCAAGGTGAATTAAAGGCAGCTGATGACAATTAGCTGGATGACCATCCAACATGAGGAGAGGGGAGCTTTCTACCAATGGCTTCCACCAAGACCAGCCCTTGGGAGGTTATGGATATGAGAAAAGATATCTGTGATTTCTATAAAGTATGATAAGGGGAATATGAGGGATGAGTGGTACCAAGAGGCCATGGGGATCAACCTATGTTCCATGTACTCTGTGAAAACTAGAGAGATCAGCAAAGGCACAAGAGGTCCCCTCATTGGGAGGATGTGGATGAGGTAGGAGGGTAAGTGATTTGGTGCATGCATGCACAGTTGAATGCAACAGATCACCTCATATGTTCTGTCCAGATTCATATTCCATCGCTAAACCTTGCATTCTTTTTTAAGAATGCAACTGAACTCTCCATCCCTTCTTGGATCCTGTTGAGAATGCCTGGTTTTGACCCAGTTTTAGTCCTTTGCATTACACTCTACCCTTTACATCTAATTGCCCAGCTTAACAATGCACCTAAATTCCATCTATGCAGAAACTACGCTATTACTCCTGTTTCCCCATTCAAGCACAGGAATAAGTCCAGTCCAGACTATTTCTACCTGCTCCACACTAGACCCCAGGTCCCCAGCCAAGGACCAGGCCTTGGGAGGCAATACATGATGACCTCCAAAGTTTTTTTTCCATATCTGAAGTTCTAAAATCTTTAGTGCCTCAGTTTCTTCAGCATTCTATGGCAACAATAATGCCTACTCTGTCTTACAGAAGGATTACTAAAGATCAAGTTAGATACTAGATATTGAGATCCTTTAAAAAGTTGTAATATTAAATGACTACAAGATTTTCTCTAAGTATTATGAATAAATAGCTATCTTTGGGATAGGTCTTGGTATACTCTTCTTGATTCTGAATTGAGAATCCAATTTATCCATTAAGCTTCTGGAAATATTTCATTAAGGAGAGAATTTTGCACATTTCATACCTCAGTCCTAGGGCCTGGAAATGTCTGTAGTCTGTGAAAATTGGATTGTTCCTCTAATAAGGAAAAATGAGTGTCTGTATGTGGTGGGGGTTAGAGATGGGGAAGGTGATGCTAAGTCAAATTTTAATGATTATTTTTTACATTTGTGTATCATATGCTTTTCAAAGAACTCAGAGTTTCTCCTCATTGGAAGTTTCCAAGCAAAGTCTAGATGACTGGATAACCATATTACAGTAGTATGAGTTAGATGGAGACCACAAATATAGAGACTGAAGGGATCTCAAAAGTCATCGAGTTCAACCCTGTCATTTTCCACATAAAGAAATCGAGACCCAGACAGGATACATTATTTGCAGGAGGTCACACAAATGATAAACATCAAAGTAGATATTTGATCTTGAGTTCTCTAACTGCAAAATAATTGCTCTTCTCACTGTGTGATCAATGAGATCCCTTCCATCTCTATAAATTTGTGATCCTGTAAAATAAACCTTCGTCCTATAATCTTTCTGTAAACTAAGCAAGCTGCAGTAGTCGTAATTCATTTTGTTTCATTTTGATGTCCTAAAGATTTTAAAGCAAACCCAAACAAGCCAGTGCCCTGCCAAGGTCCTGAGGGATTATCCATCATCAAAGGCTAGAGAAAGTTTCAGAAAGAAGGGAGGACAAATGGAAAGGAGAGGCTGCCAGAGGTACTGAAGCTTGACCTCTCCTGATGCCCCTTACACTACTGAAGCACCTTCCTGGGACCTAGAATTCTGTCAGAGGGAAAAAGTCACAAAGGGTCTGCTGCTCAGGCTGCCAAAGGTCAGAAGATCTTCTCTGGGTTCTGAGGTCTTTCACATTTTATCTGATTTGGAAGAGAAATCTATTTAAATGAGCCTTGATTCTAAATGGAAACTGGTGACAGTCACAAGCCACCATCATTTCTAATTGTGATTCCTGTCTGGAGAAAACTGCGGTACAATCGCTGAGGGAAAAGTCCCTTTCTCAGCCCCACCAGGCTTCCCATGGGCCTCTGGACTTGGCCAGTCACTGCATTGTTCAAGATTTCCATCTTGTTAACTCTGAAAAAAGCAACTAAGAACATCAACAACTACAAACATAGAAGCCTATTTTCCAATCTATATGAAATATTTATGAGAATAACCTACATATTCATTGAGGAAATCCTCCATGAGGGTATAAGTAGAGACTGGATAAGCTTTCTCAAGAATCATTCAAAGTAGCCCACATCTTTGCCATCACAGAATTGACTGAATATATGTAGTAAATACAACATCCCACTGTGGTTATTCTTGATTATCTAAAAAGAAATTTGAGAAAATGCTGCCTTGAAAGTTCTCTTCCAACAAGTTATCTCCTATGCCCATGCTAAAGTCATACAAGATTTCTGGAAAGATGCAATAACCAAGATGACCCTATTTGCCAACCATGCATTTGTTAACATCAGATAAAGCATAAAACAAAGAGATGTATGTTTGCTAAAGGGACTCATCACTATCAGGGAGGATATCCAGCAAAGATTCCAAACTGAAGATGGATTTTCTGTGGATTGTGAGGTCCTCCAGATGCTATACTAGTCTTATCAAGTCACAGAACATTGCAGATATTCCTGGGTCTGAGATCCATCACTACTCCACAGGGGTTATTCTAAGCACCCTCACAGGAAAAATTTAATCAGTGTAGAAGGCTTTCTGCCCAGGCTATGATGTCCTATAGTGCTCTTTCAACAGTATGTATCCTTAGGTTAGTAACCATAAGGAGACAATTTGAGCCAGAATTAAATAAAAAGAGGAGGGCAGTTTGAAGTCCCTATGGAAAATTCCAACACTTCTTTTATGGTTCTAGGATTCTCCCTAAGGAGAAAAAAAAGGTTTATTCTTTTAATATCAATATTCTACAGGTGGTGTTGCACAGCTGCAAGTCATAGAATAGCTCTGAAGGATTAAACATGAGTATCATTTAGAGGCCAATGGAAAGATGCATTGTGGGTGAGTGCAGGATGCAACACAATACAAGGAAAACCAGAGTAAAGGATAAAATTAACAAAATATATGACTTTTATTTTTATTTTTTGGTTCCAATGTGAGAGCTAAATATATTTCAACCCCTTCCTCTCTGCCTGTTCAGCTTTGAGCTCAGTTTATTGGTCATCAGCAGTGCCTTTCCAAGATATACACATACTAATGGGCTAACTCCATGAATTGTCCATCCAACTGCATGTCATAGTCTAGCCAGGAGGCATTCATCATCCTTTGACTTTTCCTTTGTGGGTGGTTAAATCAACTAAGTGTTAAATAAACTTTTGTCAAGTATATTCCAGGCACTGTACTCAGGGCTGGGTGTACAGACAGTGAAATCACTGGTCTCAAGGAGTTTTCTACTTGGGCACCATACCTTATTCACAGATAAATACTGGATATATACAAATAAAATCTCTTGAGTAACACAGCAATCAATAAGTCGCCCTTATCATGTTCCAGACCTCAATGCACACAGCACCAGGCCATCCACAAACACAAGCATCTGGAGGAACCCACTGTCTCTAGGGAATCTCTCTTCCATTTGAATTTTGCAGAGGACATTTTCTATTAATATTGTCAGACACCTTTGGGGAAAATATGTTTTAATGTTTTATGTCTTGCTTGTTGTTGGGACTGAGAGGATTGTGACAAAGTTATTTCTATGGCTGCATCTATCAAAGAGACAGTATAGCCCAGTGAAAATGACAGCCAATGTTCATATATAAACCCCTTGAAAGTAGGGATTGTTTCAGGCATTGTATTTGTATCTCTAGAGCTGAGGGACACCTAAATGCTTATTGACTGAGTGAGTGCTTTAATATGGCAAAATTCTCTACATAATCTCCTTTCATTCTTTTGTGATATTTTTTCCCCAATTACATGTTAAAATAATTTTTTTTTAAGTTTTGAATTCTAGAGTCTATCCTTCTCTCCCTCCTCAATAGCAATAACAACCCTGAGCTATTGTTATCCCCATTTTTATAATTTTACAAAGAAACTGAGACCCAAGGAGGTTAAATGGTTCGCCCAGGGTCACCCAGCTAATAACTGAAAAGAGCATTAGACTTGAGAACATGTCAGAGGGCATGATTTCAAGCCCATCTTTCTCACTTACTTATTAGCTATTTGATCTTGAGTAAGACACTTAATATTCCTCATATGTAAAAAAGCAAGCTATTGCTCAGATGCCTTCCAGCTCCAAAATTCTATGATTTTGAGGAATTTTGCATGATCTTAACAAGTACATGACAGACACTTGGTTGGCAAATGGTTTGTTCTTATTTGTTAAACTTTGTTTTTGTAATAAATTATAAACTCACCAAGATTTATATTTTCTACCTCTCTCAGTCAATTATTGAACTGCAAGGATGGAATCTGATATAGAAAATTGTCTGCAAAATCTTGCCTTCCTTCTTTTGGTTCATTAATTCTTATTTAGGTTTCTGATATTGATAGCAATAAGCAGAATCACCTTTGAATCTCCAAAATATTTATCAGGGAATCCAAAAGAATTGTATCTCTATAGGCTTTCAGCAGTATAGAGACACTGTTGCAGTAGGGTTGAGGATTTAATGTATGAGTACTACGACAAGTGTCATGACCAAAACAACTATATAGCCTTTAAAACATTGGTGATACCAAGAAGCCGTCAAGGCCAAAAGTGAGGTCCAGTAAAACAAGTCCACAACCTAGACTGTATTAGAAGGATACCCCTCAGAGAGTATTATAAGTTGAGAAGGATGTTCTTCCATGCAAGATTTGAACCTCTCACTCTCTCAGAAGGTCCATAGCCAAAGGATTCCTTCACCAGCTTCCCAGGCTCTACCTTTGCCTGTCTCTAGAGATGCATCCAGACTTCAAGGGCAGGCATTGTAGAGGTCACCGATCACAGGCTGAAGAGCTGTGCCAAGTTTCTGCAGTTCTGAGTTTTTACAATTTTCCCAGTTTTTAGTGTTTTCCGAACACTAGTTTACTCTGTTGTTGCTACCATTTAAACTGCCCGTATATGTTATCATTATTAGGGCAATGTCAGTCAATGAGCTGACTGACCTACCAAAGGTAGGCCCTCCTCAATCAAGGGTGAGGGTGGAGGGGAGGGCAAAGTCTAGGTTAGAAGTCTTCTAATGGCCAAATTGAAGAGCTCAGTGTTATGCGTTACAGAGTAGATGTGAAAAGCATTAAATAAATATACTTCAGACCTAATTAGTTTTCATACTGAATACATATTCTCATGTTATGATCAAAGGTACCTTTGATGTATACACAAGCACTTCTCATAAAGATTTTATAGATCCAAGAAAACAGGCTTAGGGATTAGTAATTGTGGGTGTTAGTAATTGTTGTGTCTTCTCTCACACATTCTCTGTGTGTGATAGTGTGCAGCTTGTCATAATACTCTGATCGTTTCCATTCTCTTTGAATCCATATCTCTAGGAGATGGCTTTAAAATTAATCCCTGAATGCCTTTAAAATTATGTTGACTTCAGTAAGGATTTCTTCTTTGTATTTGATAAGTTTTGACTATCCATTTTGACTATTTTCTTAAGGGCTATTTCTTCTTGTCACATTACCTCTTGGGTCATGAGATGACAGATTCCTAATGTGATGTCACTGATGATAAGAGCAGATCACTATAGAAACACTGGCTAATCTGTTACACTTTATGACCACTTGTTGTCCTCTGTCCAATTTGATCTACAATAGCCCTCACACCAAATGTTTGGTAGAGAAGTCTTCTCTTTGTTTATTTTTTTACTGTCTTACTGCTAACAGGGGGTAGACGGGAGCAGTTAGGTGGCACAATGGATAGACAACCAGGCCTGAAGTCAGGAAGACTCCTCTTCCTGAGTTCAAATCTGGTCTCAGGTACAACTAGCTATGTGATCCTGGGCAAGTCACTTAACTCTGTTTTCCTCAGTTTCTTCATCAGTAAAATGAGCTGGAGAAGGAAATGGTGAACCTTTTCAGTGTCTTTGCCAAGAAAATCCCATATGGAGTAACAAAGAGTCAGCCACAACTGATCAACAAAAGAGGATAGATACTAGATCTCTGATTTCATGGGAGAGGAAACTCCTTCTACCAGTGCAAGTTAGCGCTCCTCTGGAACTTATAGTCTTAGAGAGCAGTTGTCTAGAACATTTGTGACTTCTCCAGGATCACATAATCATTGTGTGCCAGAGGCAAGGTCTAAACTTAAATCTTCCTATTTTAAGGCTGATTTTTTGTCTACCATCTCAAGCTATCTGTCTTAAGAAGTGAAGACTGTTGTCTTTAGAACTCTTATTGCCCTTGGTCACAATGTCCCTCTATTTGACAAGGGGATCAAGCAAGTGGATGCCAGCTGAAGTTGTTACTTTCCTTCTCATCTTGGTGAATGTTTTAAATGTTCAAATTTACTCATAAATGGTGATAATCAGATTCAATCTGATTATTTTCCTCAATTTACCATTTTTCAAATTGGGGCTATTGCATTTGCAGGCTGGGTTTTCTTATTTTTATTCTAATTTGGTCTTAATTTTTATCTTTGCACTTTTCAGTCAGGGATGAATCTTCACATGTATAGTACTTTCAGTGTTCTCAAGATGATCCCTGCTTCAAAAGCTCAACTTTTTAAACACTAATATTCTCTCAGGGATACTATATGACTGCAAATATGAGGCATTCCAGTCTCTGAAGAATCAAATTTGTAGCTGACCCAACAGGCAATTGAAAGATTACTGAATTGAGTTAACTTAGGGATGAATGAGTTGGGTAAATTATCCAGATGACTTTTTAAGTTCTTATGCCTGACTTTTGGAGTCTCTTCCCTTATTATTAGTTTAGTAGCTTTTACTTTTTGCTGATTTCAGTGTTTTTTCCTCAGATAACTCCTCACTCATAATTTTAATTTGCTTCACTGTTCTGCTATTGAGTGAGAAACCAGATAAAGTCTATTTTGAGGAAAATCTTCCTACTGCAAACTAAGCTGGATGATCAGGGTCTTGAGGCAGGAAGCATAGAAGAGCTACATCTTGGGTTGTTCACAAAGATAATCAAGGTTTCAGTGAGTTTGGTCACATACAGGCAACTAACATGGTCATATAAACAGAGTATAGCCAGGCTCAAGTCTGTCCAAAGGTGCATTCAGGTTGACAATGACAGTCAAGATTCAATGTACTCATGATATAGGGCAGAAATGCTAGGGATAAAACCAAGAGCTGACATCAGAAAGGGTAAAATTGGATATCAAGACCCTGGACAGCTCTACAGTATTTAGATATCTGCTCCCTATTTGATACTTTGATCAGAGATTTATACCTGTGATTACACACCTGTCTAAGCCACATCTAGAATGGCAGTTCTCTGGCATTTAACAGGCCTTTTTTTGCAAGAAGATCATTTTCTTCCTCTGCCCAAGATACTATGATATATGCAAAAAATGATAAGATCATATCATCTGATCTGTCAAAGGGGTTGTCAGGACTCAGTTTGCTGGACCTTCCAAAAAAATCAGATGGAGAAGGGTGGTAGCCTATCCTCCTTAAAGTTTCCTTCCTCTACAAGGATTAAGAGTTAAGGCTAGAGACCATACTTGTGATTTCACTGGCATGAAGTAACTCTCTGTAATAATGTAAGTCTACACCTTCTCTACAACTCATATTCTTCACTGCCTAGAGCACAGAGAGGCTGGGTGACTTGCCTGGGGTCACAGGAGCCTGACTGGAACAGAAATGGGACTTGAACATGTCTCTCCATCTGGACTTTCAAAGAGGAGCCCATCATCTCTCTTTGTCTACCTCTATTCTCATTATTGACCATAGGCCTACTATTTGTCAAAAGAATAAGCTCATTACCATACTGTATCATCATCACAAAATAGGCAAAACTGCTGAATGCTATGGTGTATAGAGGACCATGGTGTGTATGAAGCATTCAGGGAGGACTAGCACCTCTGGCCTAAGGGCTTATCGAGTCTTTTTCTCAGGGTTGCTCATTCACCTTTGGTGTCCACCTTCACTCCACTCTCACCTGTGACTCGAAGAAACTGTAACATGAACAGAGGCCACAGCCCAGTAAACCATCTTGGCAGATGGGCTAAACCAAGTTGAAGGTAACCAAGAGGCCTCAAATCTATCAGTGAGTTAGGGGGATGTCTACCCCAAGCATGTGAAGACATTCCTCAGCAGAATGGGCACAGGAGAACCATTTTTCCAATGGTCATGAAGGTGACCGAAGCAGACACTGTGGAGCACTTAGAGCTGGGGCAGGCATTGAAGATGCCACAGTCATTCGCTGCACCCCGGGCCATCAACACTCATCTTGACTTCTGTCCTGCCACTTTACTTCACTGAATCAGAAAAGAGGTTAGGCCTCATTTAAATCCAATTCACAAGCAGGTGAAGACATTACCTGTAATACCATTGGTTCTCTTTGAAAATGAAGAATGAACAGAAGACCATATGCTAGTTGTGTTCTTTTACCCATTCATTTAATAAATATTTGTTAAACACTTACTAAAAAGGAACTAAGGACTTTACTGGAGTCAAGAAGATCTTATATAATTCTGGCCTCAGATGTTTCCTAGCTGGGTGATCCTGGACAAGTCGCTTAACCTCTCTCAGTTTCCTCATCTGTAAAACCATGATAGTAAATAGTAAAATAGCTAGCATTTCTATAAAGCATACTATGCATCAAGTATTGTGCTAGGCACTTCTATGATTATGAGTTCATTTGGTCCCCACAGCAACTCTGGGAAGTAAGTGCTAGTATTATTTTACAGTTGAGGAAACTGAGGCAAACAGAAGTTAAATGACTTACCTGGGATTAGACAGCTAGTAAGTGTCTGAGGCCAGATTTGAACTCAGGTCTTCCTAATTCCAGGCCCAAAACTCTGTCCAATGTGCCACCTGGCTCTGAAGGTTGTTATGAGGATAAAATTAAATAATATCTGTAAGACACTTTAAAAACCTTAATGATCTATAAAAATACTCTTTTTATTAGTAGTATCATCATTCCCTCAGCTAAATAGGAATCAATAGTATGGTAAAGTAGTTAAAAAGTTATCTTGGGCTGAATTAAGAAATTCATAATATCTAAAACAAGAGAGATGTGGTTATACTCTGCCCTAGTCAGGCCATACCTGGATTATTTGGATTATTTGGATTTCCTATAATTTAGGAAAGAAACTACTGAAATAAACATCCAGAGGAAGGGAACGAAGATGGTGAGAGGCCTTGAGACTGTGCCATTTGTGTCCTTGGTTGAAGGACTAGGGGATGTTTGTTATATAAAGAAGAGAGCTTGGGAAAAACATGACAGTCATGTTGAGTATCAGAAGGACTGTTATGTGAAGGAAGGATTGGACATGTTCTGCTTGACCCCCAGAGGATGGAAATGGGAGCAATGAGTACAGATTATAAAGTGGTAAATTGAGGTCTGAAGTCAGGGAGGAGGAAAAATCGTCCTAACAATTAAAGGTATCCCAATATGGAATGGGCTACCCAAAGAAATAGTGCATGTCTTTTCATGTCTTTAAGAGAAGACTGGATGCCCACCATATTGAAGGAAGGGGAACTTTTTTTTCTCAGTTTGGGTTGAACTGGGTGGCCTCTGAGATCAAAATAATGTACTAAGCTCTAGACACAAGGTCAATATTGTATAGCCCTTGTCCTCATGCAACTTACAGATTAATAAAGTAATAAGATACAATTATCTAGAGCATCAATTATGTGTAGAAGGGAAATATAAGTCCAGAAAGAGAGAGTGTTGCCAGATTGTGAAAGCCAGGTAAAAAAGTCTGACCTTTCCTTGGTAAGCAATAGTTAGCTTCTTCATTATTGCTGAGACATGTCATTTATAAATAAGAATAATAAATGTCTACTGTCAAGCATTCTTGTGCTTTATTGATGAGAAGAGCACTACTGGTAAGTCTCTGGAAAGCTTATTAATATCCATTTCAAAGAAAACATGGAGTCAATGTAAATAATTGTCAAGGGCGGCCCTAAGCCAGTGGAGGAAAAATGAAAGGAAAATATAGAGGTGTGGCCTCACAAACTGGGAGCCTCAGTCATCTAGTTTTACACACTTCTTACTTGCTCCTAATTTTAAACTTTGATTATATGAAACCACTAGTTCCATTTTTATACCAAAGGAAATTTGGTACAATTAACAAGTTAGAGTGATTATTTTTTTGCAGCTCCTAAAATGTGGCATATATTGCAAGTGTTTGTTAAGATTACACCCAAACACCTTTCAAAGCTCCATTGAACAAGCATGAATTGGTGTGGTTAAAGCTATAATTTCAGTATGAAAAACTTTATAAAAATCAACAGAAGCAAGTGATAGTTTGTAATATAAGAAAAATGGTGCCATGTATAGCATAACTGGAAGCAAAGGGGAGAAACTAAGCAAAAAAGGCATAGTCAAGAAAGCAAAGGATACACACAAAATGGAAGAGGGGTCATAACCCAGGTTAGCAAGAAGAAATTTTGGTCAGAACTGCTAATGCCTTCGCAGAACTGGCAGAGGACCCCTAGTCTCTGTCTTACTCCCAGGAATCACCTTAAGCTTCATTCAGTCTCACCAGTCTCACTTGTTTCTCTGTGGACTTCCTGGATCCTTTAACAACACCCCTCATCCACCTACCTTTGTAGCTTTATCTCCTACTACTCTCCTACTGTCCAGTTATTTCGGTCATGTCCAACTTCCCATGACCCCATTTTGGGATTTTTTTGGCAAAGATACTGGAGTGATTTACCATTTCCTTCTCCAGCTCATTTTACAGATGAACAAACTGAGGCAAACAGGGTTAAGTGATTTGCCCAGGATCTCATGGCTAGCAAGTGTTTGAGGCCAGATTTGAACTCACAAAGATGAGTCTTCCTGACTCTAGGCTCTGCGCTCTATCCACTGCATCATCTAACCATCCTATTACTCTCCTACATGAACACAAATTGTTTCATTCATCATTCTCCAGATGTGCAGTGTTCATTTCCACCTCTAAACCTTCATTCAAACTTTTCCTCTTCCATTTATACCCACTCTACTTCTCAAAATGTCACCTTTCCCTTAATTCACTTCGACAAAGATTAATAAGAACTTACTATGTCCCTAGGATAAAAATCCCTTTTCCACCATCTCTTTCATTTGAAAACATATCCTTTTATCAAGACCTATTTCAGCTGCTACCTTCCCCATGAAGCTATCCTGAAACCCTACCACCACCTTCCCAAGTGTAAGCAAAATCTTCCTTCTCAATTTTCCATTTCTCTACCAGACTGCTCCTTTGTACTTATTTATCTATTCTTTGAATCTTAGGCAACTGTCCCTTCCCTTTCATTAGATTATAGACTCTCTAAGAGTAGGATATGGGCCATATTTGTTTCATCAGTGTCTTACACATGCTACATACTTAATACCTGTGGAATTGAACATCTCCTGTCTCTCAAACTAGATTTTAAGATCCTCCAAGGCAAGAACTATGATATCTGTTCAGGTTATGACTGTCAAGATAATTTTAGTACACCCACCACTTTGCCTTGGGCAGCTGGTAATGTACTCAACTGAAGCTTTTTCAAATTTAGCTGAGACCTCCAAAAGTTTAACTTGAATGACTGACTGGCTAAAGATAAAAAGATTTTTGGTTCAGCTTTATTAACTTTCTTTACTCCTGAAGAGTGTTTTCTGCCTAATTGTGAATTCCAGAACTGATCCCCAAGTGTTTGCTGATCAATTTACAAATTGACCTGATGTATATTTTCCTCTTCTGTTATCTTTGATGTGTAAATGGCTTTCCTCTCCATTTGCCTGCTAAAAAAGTCACAAATTTATTTTTGAAATGTAAACCTTTACTCTTCTTTTTGGGTGCATAATTCCTATCATATTGTTATTGCTGATATAAGTAAAAATTATGCAAGATTCTGAAAAATTCTATTTGTTGCTCACTGGTCGTTTAGATACCAGGAATCTGTGCCATAAGCATATAGTAATGTGTGTCTGCATGTTGATAGGTATGAATGGCAGCAGCATTTTTCAATAAATCTCTATTTTCATCTTAACAATTATAGCAATATTTTCATTGTTGTAGAGACAGTACTGGTTTTGTAATCTATAAGATACAGTTCCAAAACCCAGCTAAGTGACCCTAGGCAAGATACTTAACCTCTATGTGTTGGGGAACTCCCTAGAACTTAATTACTCAGTCAAAGTTGTAGTGAGGTTTCTGTTGATGGAGGGAGGGACCATATCAGGAGTTCTTCACTGAAGTCGCAGACATCGTTTTGAAATATTTGTGATTTCAGGAATAGATCCCCTATTTACAGTGTTTACTGTTGTTGACAAGTTTACAAATTGACTTGGTATGCATTTTCCCCTTCTGTTATATTTGATGTGAAGCCCCTTTCCTCTCCATTTGCCTGCTATTTAAATTTACAAATTTATCTTGGAAATATAAACCTCTACTATTCCTATTTTTCCATTTTTTCCAAGAATGTATATCTGTATAAAGCTATAATAATTTTCATTCTAATTACCCAAGCTACCTATAAAGCAATCAGGAGCATGAGCCGTACCTGATGCTTCTTTGTAAATTTCATGACCAGCACTATATGTAATGTACAGCAAGAACACAATAAATATTTTCTTCTGATTCTATCAATATACAAGAAAGTCATACAACTGATACATAGGTAGTCTCTGCTTTTATATTCTCAAATATTGCTTTCAAAGTTTGCATGTTTTCCAGGGAATTGGCACTGCCTTTTGGCTCCAGATAAGGTCAGAATATAGATTTAGTAATATAAGGGCACTGTGAGCCTCTCTAATCCAATCTTCACTTTTTACAGAGAAAGAAACTGAGACCCTAAGAGATAAAGTGATTGCCCAAGGTCCTGAAACTATTAAGAAAGATTGGTTGGTTGGACTCCAACCTGGAATGCTGGTGATTAGCAAGACAATGACGATAACTGAAATAGGATGCTATTGGCTTCATATAATTGTGAGATCATAGGTGGGGAACCCAGGGGATACTGAGGCTGAGAAGGAAGGGCAGAGGCCCAGTTTACTTTATATTTGACTTACTTAGAATGGCCTATGATTATAAAGATGAAGAAAAGGGTAATTTGGGCCTGGGAACAAGGGCTCCTTATTCACTCCTTCTTAGGGGCAGGGTAGCTTTAAACTGTGCTGATATACATATATGCATATACATGTGTGTATGTATATACATACACATGCACATATATAAACATTTATGTATTTGTGTGTATATGTATATGTATGTATGTGTGTGCATACACACATCCATAAAGTTGGTGAAGACCAAACATAGGGACCCTGAGAACTTCTTAGTCACAGAGAGCTGGACACAACAGAAGCAGTGGCTAGAGCCCCTTCCCCCAAGTATAGACCATGTATCATTTCATATATGTAGCCATCATATTTTTCTGAATTCTTTTGATTCATCATTCCTCATGGCCCAATAAAATTCACCTATCAGTGGGCACATGTTGTATCCAGCTTTTTCTTATCATAAATAACCTTTCTCACTTACATTCAAGCTTTCCTTTAGTTATTTCCTAGTTATTTCCTCTACCTACCTCTCTTTATTTTGCTGTTGAGGAAACTGAAGCCCATAGAGGTTGGTGAATTGACCAAAGTTATACAAGTTAGTAAGTTATACAGATTAGAAAGTGTCTGAGGCCGGCTTTGAACCCCCACAGCCTCTTCCCGTCACTCTGCCTACTCAGATCATTTGGCCTGCCTCATTTTTTTCTAGATTGACTGGCTTTTGCAAAATCTTTACTCATTAATAATAAGTCCCTAGTGTTCCACTTATGTAGCTTTTCAAAAAAACTGCTGTCCAAATCTGACTTTTATGAAGGATAGTTAAATATTAATTATTCAGAAACTAAGGTGATTTGAGGAGGCAGGGAAAAGTCCAGAAACTTTTGATGACTTTAATCAACATTTACTGTACAGCAGTACCTGATGTCTAATGAGCTGGGTAAACACTTCCACAAAGTCACAAAACAAGTTAGTAAGAGCACTGAAACATCAGAGTCCTACTGAAATCATGCCACATAAATCATGACCTCAATTCTATCCAGCACTAAACTCTTGCATATTAAAGAACTGGCCCAAACCCCTTATAGAGATAGGCTTCACAGCTGGGGTGAGAGCTGGAGTCTTTACAAATCTGGTAACCTTATCAAAAGGTTCCCTACCCTGTGCTTGGAACACTTCCTTAAGGAAAAGAATGAGAATACCAAGATTCCATTTACATAGAGACCCCAAATGAAATTGTGTTGGCCCCTTAACGGGAAGATCAGTTAGGGGTTTTGTATAGGATTCCCATAATGCCCTGGCTGGACAGCACTCTGCCAAACTAATTCTAACCAAGCCTCCAAGATGCACATACAGTCTAGGATACACATCTGAAAGAAACGTCCCCAGAGAGCATCCAGATTGTCAGCAGGCTATTTCATAGTGGGATAAAGGTGGAGGAAAAATGGAATTAAGTGTCCTAGATTCAAATCCAGCCTTTGGTACTTTATAACTCTATGTACATGGGAAAATCATTTGACTTCTACTAGCCTCAGTTTTGTCATCTCTAGAATGGGGATAGTAATACTTATGCCATCATAGTATTGTGAGGAAAGGACTTTGAAAGCCATTTAAGGGCTATGGGTATGTGAGTTACTGTTGATCCCAAAAGACATACGGAGGGTTTAGGGCATCCAGTCTCTTGGTTTTCCTGCTCTTTGCCCTGTGAACAGTATTCTTTGCCAACACACTATATGTGTGTAATATGTAGACAGATGAACAAAAACACAGACCCAGAGTTTGAAGATTATTGATTTTGTTCCAGTGACTTGGCAGGTTCTGAAAGTTTCATCAGAACTACCATCTTATCAACATTTAGTACCTGAGTTTATTATCTTTGGCTTAGTGAATTACAAAGCATAGGAAACACCTTGGCCTATTTTTAGCTCTACATCCCTTCAAGATATCAGAACCATCATTCCCCTTTCTTATTAAAAAGAATTACTCTTTATCTGGGAGATTGCGTGTTTGCTGTGTTTAGAATTTGATCTGGCCTTTTAAAAATGAGAGAAGTATTACCAGATTTTATACCTTATGAAAAATATTATACCCTTTTCCTTCAAGTTAAAAGGCGTCTGTGATATGCTGGGCACTGTACTAGATGCTAGAAATACAAAGACAGAACTAAAAAGCTGAAATTCTAAGAATTCACAAAATAGTGCAGAATTCCAAGAAGTCAACAGGTAAATAAATTACATAATAATTTGAGAGCTCTATCCTCGAAGGATGGCAAACTATTTCTTTGGGAAGTGACCCCTGAGCTGAACCTTGAAGGAAGCTAGAGATTCTAAGAGGCAGAGATGGGAAGGAAGTACTTTCCAGACATGGGGAGATAGTCTATGCAGAAGACATGAGGGTGAGAAAAGGAAGGCTGAATGGAGTGAAGGGCGAAGAAGCCCAAATGACTGGACTGTAGAATATGTAAAGGAGAATGAAGAAGATGTAAAATAAGTCTGGATAGGCAAATGGCAGTCAGAATGCTAAGTGCTTTAAATGCTTAGTTAAGGCATTTGTATTTTTTTATTAAAAGCAGTAAAGAGTCAAGGAAGATTCTTCAGGATGATGACATGACCAGATCTGTACTTTGGAAAGGCAGTTTAGTGCCTGGCAGATAGTAGGAGATTAATAAATGTTCAGTGACTGACAATGGTCAAGTGGTTTAAGAGATGGACTTAAAAGGGAAGAGATTGAAAGGTAGAAGGCAATGGTCATAATCCAGGAGATGTGTGACCGGTAGTTGATGACTAAAGCAACCTGAACGGGATGAATTGAGTCAAAAGTGGCATTGGGACCAATTGGGTAACAGACTGATGGGTTCCCATGCAGAAGAACCACCTGACTTGTAGAGTTCTATGGTTCTCTCTACAAACATAGAATCTACAAGAGGAAGAAATGTCCATTTTGCTTTCCAGAACCATGGGAACAGAAGAGTTGAAAAGTGTTGGAAATGAGTCTTATCCAGCCTATGGCAGTGCCATTATAGACCCAGATGTGATATCTGGGTGATGATGTCACTGTCATATGATGGCTGGATGAAGCTCATTTTGTGGAGAGAGAGAGAGAGAGAGAGAGAGAGAGAGATCCCAAGTAACTGCTTTATAACAGCCTTTAGGAACTTAGTATCTCAAAAGAAAATTGTCATGAGAATCCATCTGGATCTGTTGACTAGCAGGACAGAGAGAACTTGAATGAACACATAAAACCAAATGCAAGGGTAGAAAATGTCACTGTCCTACAAGAGTTAGGAGCAAGGGAACACTTATCCCAGAATTTTTGCCAGTTTCTAACAGGGGGTCTTCAGCCCATTTGGGGAAGAGAGTCAAACACAGAGGATTAACAAAGGAGCAAGGTTCTATGAACTTAACCTTAGCTCTCCTAAGGCCTTCCTCCAAGACCTGATTACAAAATTAGGAGGCCACAGCATTAGTAACTGACATCAGCCCCTTTGATTCTATTTCTTCCCCATAATCCTCTCCTCCTTAATCCTTTTTTATGGCATCCACCACAAAATCAACTTCAAATAGAAAATGTTTTTCTTCTGGCTTAATGATCCTGTGGCCTGAAGCAACCCAAGAGAAGAATTTTTTAACCCTTTAAAATCTGAACCTGATTGTGAGCCAGATGCCCCCCAGCCTCTTCCCCTGTATTAGCTGTATTGTAATTTAATTATAACGATAATACCTAAGATATTTTTGCTGCTTTTTGGTTTACAAAGTACTTCCATATCCACTATCTTCCTTGCTTTTCACCAAAATACTGTAAGATAGGCAGTGCAGACATTAATCCACTGTTACAAATGAGAAAACTGACTTTGAAGGGGTTAAGTGCCAGCCCAAGGTTATATGTCTAGTAAATGGTGAGCCAAGATTGAAATCCAGGCTCTTCTAATTCTCAGTCTAGAGGTCTTCCCACTACAGAACACTGCCTCTGGGGAAATGTCTGTTAGAATAGGAAAATATAGTTTTAGAAATCATATAGATCATGTTTTTTTCATAAGTTTCAGGACAGAAAGAGGTATCACAGTACAATGGGAAAAGAACTGACTTGGAATCAGAGGATGCTGGTTCAAATCCCAGATCTGACACTTACCTGTGTGACCTTGGGCCAGTCATTTAACTTCTCTAGGCCTCAGTTTCCTCATCTGTAAAATTTAAAATAAATTACTTCTGAAGTGTTTTTCCAGTTTTAAATCTTTGTACTCACTTCTACCACTCTTGTGAGACCCATCAATATCTCACAACTCTATTTTGATCAAATGGCATGGGTATACAGTTTGGTGATCATGGCAGTAAGAGCCTCTATCTTACTTTATCACTTCAGTGATCATGATGTTGTTGAATTGGGTCTTCCCTACCCAGCCTTCGTCCCTTTGATCTATAGCCCTTCATAGTCCACTGAGCCACCAAACACGAGTTCCATTTGTAGAACTTCCTCTTCAACTGATGTTTGCATGTTTAGCACACCCAGGTCAATCTGACCTCCTTAGAGTCTGGAAAAGTCTCTGTATCAGACCACTGACTGGAAGGGCTATTGAGTGCCAAATTTATCTGGCACAGGCAAATGTTGCTGCTTTTCTGTAGATACCTCTTAAAGAAATAAGCTGTTTCCTGATTTGGCCATGCAAGTGATAGAGATTAAGCTAAAGGTGGAAATTAAGGCTGGGCTGGGACTCAGGCAGTCAGAACTTAGAGCTAAACATTAATGAGCATGGTGACAAAGAGGATTCTAGAGAAGATGGTCTTGCACATTCCCATGCCTTTGCCCATGACCCCAAAAGAAGAAGCAGTGTAGTAAAATGGGGAAAGCAATGGACTGAAAGTCAGAGGACATGGGTTCAAATCCTGGCTCCCTTATGTACCACGTGTTTGACCTTAGGCAATTCATTTCACCTCTCTGGACTTTGATTTCCTTAAGGGAAGAGACTCATTAACCTCTAAAATCCATTACAACTCTCCATCTCTATTCCCATAAATCCCCGATGGACATCACTAGCTCTGATATCTCTTCCCAGTTCTAGTCTCAAATCTCTGACTACCTAAGGACACTTTAATTGTCATGTTAGAGTCAATGCGCTCAAACCATCTCATTTCCAGGTGAATTCCCTATTCCCATCAGGATTATTCTTCATTCACCCAGTATCCCATGTTATCGTGGAGTCTTTCACTCATCCCTCACATCCAGGCAGCTATTCTACCTCCGTAATCTCTTACACACATCCATGCCTTCCTCTCGAGGCACATTTCCCTCACCCTGGGACAGATCCTCCTGACTGTTTCCCTAGAATGTTGCAGTACCCTATTACCAGGTTCCCCACTACCACCACCCTTCATAGCAATATCAGACTAAGTGTGTCCCTGTAGAGATCATGCCACTCCATTGACCCAGACCCTTCTGTGGTTCTCTGTTACCCACTAAATAAGAATAGATAATGATGAAAATAATCACTCAAGTTCCTATAGTGCTTTTAGGTTTGCAAATCACTTTGCACATTATCTCATTTGGTCCTCACAACAACTTTGTGAGGAACGTGCTATCCTTAACCCCATTTGACAGTTGAGGAAATAGAGACTAAGAGGCAGTCACATATCTAGTAAGTATCTAAAGCAAGACCTACACTCCAGTCTTCCTAACTCCAAGTCCAGTGATTGCTCTACCATACCAAAATTTAAATTCCTTAGGCTGGCATCTCCCCTTCAAAATTTGGAACTATGTTATCTTCTCAGTCTTATTCCCTTTCATTCTTTCTTTTCCAGGTACTGGAAGATCCAGCATAGGGTTTACTCTGTGCACACCTTTCACTTTTCCACCCCTATGCTTTTGTTTCTTATGCTGTTTCCTTGCCTGAAATATCCTTCCTTCCCTTCTTTATATGTGGTATTGCTACCTGAACTTTAAGCCCAACTCAAACACTCTTTCTTCAATTTAGCTTTTCCTCTTCACACATCATTCTGACCTCCAAGGGGTCTCCCAGCCTGAAATGGCTTTTTTTGTACCTCTTTTATACACTAATATTTTCTATGAATTCTTAAAACTTTGTCTAATATTTTTCTTAATACTTTTATCTTTAAATGCTTTTGTGATCCAGCCCATCACCAGTTCATCACCCTGTGTAGCAAAGATTAAATCAAGCCAGCAAAACTAACCTACATACCAACTGAGCCTGGGTGTATATGCAGTGATTAACATCCATAGTCTCCCTCCCACTTCTCCAATTAAGGGAAGTTGGGTATGTTCATATGACTGCCTGTCCGCAACTGTTCTGTGTACAGTAGGTGCTTCAATCGTTGCTGAATTGAATTTATTGGCAAGTATACTAGCTGAATTATCATGGGGGATGGATGAAAAGGTAGTTGGCTCAGGGTTGTGGTTAGAGGACCCTGACTAGAGGAGGAGGAAAAATCAGGATAGCCAAAGTTCATTACTTCTTCTCTGGGCACCAGCCAAGGGTAAGTCACTACCTAACAAGCTAACTGAAGTTAAAGTCTAAGAAAAACCCCAACGTAAAAAAAAATAGGGAAGAAGAAAAAGAAGAAAAGAAAAGGTTTAATACAGTCGTTAGTTGTTAAAAATCAATCCATCTGTAAGAATTATTTGATTCTCTATCTAGAAGTTGCAGGATATACGAAGCAGTATAAGACAAAATCCATGGAGAAAAGGAAGTAAGTATTTATGAAGTGCCTACTATGTGGCAAGCATTGTTCTAAGCACTTTAAAAATATTGCCTCATTTGACCTTCACAATAACCCTGCTATGTATTAGCCCCATTTTACAAGTGGGGAAAGTGACTCAGTTAAGAGGTTTAGTAAAACTTAGACTTAAATTAATAGGCTAAGGGACTTGTCTAGGGTCACACAGTTAGTAAACGTGTGAGGGTAGGTCTGAACTCATATCTTCCTGACTCCTGACCCAACATTCTATCTCTCTGGCCTCATAGAGCTGGAAACAAGATTGGAAACAATGAATAGGTATATTCATTATACCTAGGAGGGCATATAATAAAGTGTCAAACTGCAGAATACAGGCCTGTCACATTAAAACAAGATTAAGATAGCGAAGTGATACTGAGTACAGAAGACTCTTTAGTTACCAGAGAAGGCCTCTTGGAAGAGATAATATAGTATTATATTATCTCTGAACTGAACTAGGTTTAGGGTCAGAAGACCTCCATTTAAATCCTGGTTGTCATTAACTTGTTATGAGCTTTGTTAAGACATTCTTTCTGTCTCAGTTTACTCACAGAATCCTAAGTGTAGAGGTAAAAGAGACCTTAGAGATCATGTCTGTAGTCCAGGGATGGGGAACCTGTGCCCTCGAGGCCACATGTGGCCTTGAAACCGTAGATTTCCCTACCCCCTGCTATAACACAATCTCATCTTTTAAAAGATGGAGAAATGAAAGTGAAGGAAGAATGCATACCCAAGGTCAATAAGGGAGTTAGACTGCATGGTTTTATAACAGTAGTAATAGCTACATTTATGTAGTACTATAAGGTTTTGACAAAGCATGTGACACGTCTTATTCCATAAACAACCATACCGTCTCCATTTTATCGATGAAGAAATTGGGACTGAGAGTAATTAAGTGACTTGTCAAGGTCACACAGCTGGCATGTGTCTGAGGCAGAATCCCCATTGAAGTCTTCCTAATTGCAAGTCCAGCATTCAATCCACCACAAGAGTCATCTAGCTACCTTGGAGCCCTTGTAACTCTGACATTCTGTGATTATGGAGGATTTGAGATAGCCTTTGAAGGATGCCCCGAGTAGCTGGAAACTTGAAACTCATTGATGGCTAGGGGGGGAGAAAGGTCCAAGGAACAATAACGTGTGTGTAACTGATCTTCGGCAATAGAAATCTATTCATTTCTGAACAAGAAAGAAATGCCACACTCTCTCACAGTTACCCTTTCTTTGCTTTGTCCTGTAAATCAGAGGCTCACCATCAATTCTTGCTCATCCAATCTCAGCGGATTACTGTCTTTCCAACAAACTGGGATTTCATTATAAGGCTCTGAACACAGAAAAGTTACCTGGCATGTATTTGTGGTAGAAATTCCCACAGGGTCGGGCAGAGCCCTGGCAGCAGGGTCTCTTGCTTTGCATGATCTCTCTCTAGCTCATCAGGAAACATCAAACTGGCATTGTGTTTCAGGGCATTGCTGCTGTGTTTTCCCAGGGGGGCACATTTTTTTCACTGCAGTGCTACATAGTAAGAGGAGGGAGATGACCTCAAATCCAGGCCTCTTTATAACGTTTGCTTAATAGCCAGCAACATCTATTGTTAATATGTTCATTAAAAACAAGCTGTGAATGAGGAGACAACCCAAGAGTCATTCTGACCAGGGGAATGAAAAAGGAATGCTGGCATCCTCGCAATATGGTAAGATAGATCTGCAAGTTGGTTTCTTCAATGGGGAGGGGGTGCTTCACATTTTTAAAAGATCCGGACACTGGATTTTATATTAAAAACTGTAGTTAGGGCTGCCTCAAAAAAAAGTGCTATATACATGTTAGTTATTTTTATTAGTTTGACTGAAACTAGAAGAATACATGAAGGAGAGTGACTATGCTGAAAGTTGGAACCAGATTGTGAATGTCTAGCTCTCTTTTGATAAGCAACATGGAGCCACAGAATGATTTTGGTATCAGAAGACTTGAGTTCAAATGTCAATGCTTCCACTTAATACCTGTATGTTAATACCTGGAGCAAGGAACTTAATCTGCATCTGTTTCCTCTTCCATGATAATGGGGGCTAGATGAGATGGACGTTAAGGTCTCTTTGAGCTCTAAATCAGTGAGGCTATGTAACTGTGAAGTGGCCAGTGAGTTGATTTAATGGTTGAAAGAGGTCAGCAAGAATGATTTAAACTTGGTTAGAAAGTCCCAGTAAGGGCTCTGACTCATCTCTGAGACACACCAGTGTCTGTGGGTCCATTGAGAAGGGATCTTAATAGCCATTGAGTCCCACTCTTCATTTTATAGATGAAGTACTGAGGCTTAAGGTTAGGTAACTTTGCCAGGTATAATTTTAATGTAAGATTAAGGGTGGGAGGGGGAGGGGTTAAAGATTTTCCCCACCCATTAAATGGGTTTCAGACAACTTATTTTTAATTTCTAATGAGGCACTGGGCCACGAGGGTCATACTCTCCAGCCCTGAAAACACTTTGAGGTGAGGTTTTGCTTTGGAACTTATTTTTTGGAAGAAGGTTTGTATGCCAGATGAGATTCTGGCCAGCTGCTAAGGAGCCCCTCAGCTTTGAAAACCCAGATATTGGTGCCTCTTTCTCTGGTAACTATGTATGAATGTAATGGTCAGACAGTTGGAAGCCCTGTCTGTTGGTCTTTCTGTTTGTAATTTCTGCTTATATGCTTATTTGAAAAGCAACATGGAGCCACAGAATGATTTTGGTTTGGGATTTTTTTTCTAATACAAAGAAGTGATGTGATCAGAGATTTATACTGGGAATATTACTCTGACAGTGGGGTGAGGATGATTTCAAAAGAGGGAGAAGTCAAAGGCAGGAAGACCAATTGAAATAGCTATTATAGTGGTTTAGGAAAGAAGAGATGAATGAGGGCCTGAGCTATAATGATAGTGTGGATGGGGATGGATGTGAGAAAGAATGCAGAAGTAGATTCATCACAGCTTGGTCAGTGAACTGAATATGAGAGCCAAGAAGTAAAAATAATCCTCAGATATAGGACCTGAGTGACTGGAAGGATTGTAGGAACCTCAACAGAAGTAAAGGAGTTTGAGAGAAGGGACAGACTTGAAGAGTTCAGTTTTAAACATGCTGAATTTGAGAGCCTGACAGGAATCCAGCTTCCTTACTTCATTCTATAATCCTAAATCCTAGTCTCCTGCTTAGATAGCAGGATGTTTATGCATTCATTCCTATGACCAGACTGAAAAAACTGTAGGACTAGAGTTCCAAAGAGATCACAATAGTTGACATTGGAAGGAACCTTGGAAGTTAACTAGTCCAGTCCTTAGACTGGTGGTGATGGAGTCAGTCATAGGATGTAACTCTGATCTGCACAATGACAAAGGACTCACAATGATAAAAATCTGATGAATTCAGAGAGCAGACTGAAGCATGTTGTTTTCTTTTTCTTTCTTTCTTTTTTCTTTTTGGATGTGGCTCATTGAGAAATTTGCTGTGCATCATGACTATACATATTTGTAATAGATTTTATTTTTCTTGTTTTCTCAATGAATAGGGGAGGGAGAGGGAAGAAAGAGAGAATTTGGAACTGAAAGAAATAATAAACTGAATAAAAAAAGGAGTCAGTCATGGGATAATAAAGTTAGAGCAAGAATGGACCTTAAAGGCCATCCAGTCCAATGACCTTGTTTTAAAAAAGAAGCTGTGGTTCAGAGATAAGGATGACTTTTCCAAGGTCATCCATGCAATTAGGGCTCAAGGCAAGCCAATCTAAATGAAGCAAAAGGCACCTGAGAGAGAAACAGGAGACAGTCAAGCCTCCATCACCAATTTGACCACCATTTTTATTTATGGAAGCAGACCATGTCCCTAAACCCAAGAACCTTGGGCAGAGCAGTGCCCCTCCAGTCCACTAGACTTGTATTCAAGCCAGTCTTTATGACTGTAAATGAAGGAAGAGATCTCTGCTGATCACCTGCCACTAGCAGACACAAAAGCCCCCGCCCTGACCACCAGTCATACTTCCAGCCATTCCCAGCCTTTATGACCATCATCCAGGGAAGCAACTTCTGTGGAACATGAACCAGTCATCCCTCCCAAGCATCACCACAAGGACAGGACAGGCATCTTGAGGAAGAGACCGGAGGGCAATGTCCCAGGCAAGTACAGTTACTACCACCATCTTGACTAACATCTCCCCTTAGATCTTGATAGAGAGAGCCCAGGACCTTGAACCCAAAAACCCTGGGAATATCAATGTTTCCCACACAGTATCTGCTGCCCTCATCCTGGGTGCAACCCTTCTGGAATTGCATCCAGGCAGTGGCTCCTGTGGAAGTGACTGAAGACCCAGAAAAGACAGTTCTTGCTGTTAAATCTTTTACACTGTCAAATGGGTCAACATCAGAAATCGATATTGTTTGATCAGTGGAAATGGAAAAGGAGAGACATTCCCATCTGCTTTGCTGCCCAACCCTGGGACCTTCCCATCTGACTTACAGCTCAGACTTTGTCTCCTCCATTAGAACGTGAGGTCCTGGGGAACAGGACTGTGTTACTTTTTTATCTATATCTCCAGTGCTTAGTATAGTGTTTTGCATATAGTAAGCAATTAATAAATGCTTTTTTTCATTCATTCATTCATTCAGTAAGAGTCAGAGCCCCTGAATATAACCTAGAACTATAATTCCTCCCCTTTTCCCAGTATAATGAGTTTCCTCTCCAGCTTATCTGCATCGACAATCAATGAAGGCAGGAGATTCATGTCTTCTCTGCATCCCCTAATGAGAAAGAAGCTAGCTCTCAGGCAATAGCAGTTTAAGAGGGAAAGAAGAGATTCTCTTTAAAACACACACACATACATACAAATACATACACAAGTGCACATGCACACACACACACACACACACACACACACACACACACACACAGAGCATCGTCAAGCAGATGATGTAATAGGATTAACCAGGCTCTTTCCAAGACATTCTCATCAATTCCTGTGACTAAAATGGAAATCAAAGCTCCAAGTGAGCCACATCTTTACAGCTTTAGGTTTCTCTGGGCGGCACACTTCTCCGTGGGAAAACAGCAGGACCACTTGAGAGAATGACTCCTGACACATCCATTATGGAAAAGAGAAGATCCACGCACATCTCAGCCCAGAGAACAGTCATTCTCATGTCCCCATAATGGGAGAGAAAGAAAGAGTGAAAGAAAGAGCAGGTGAAAATTAACAGCCACTGAGTTTCTTAGCATTCTGGGTTGCTTAGCACCAGGCAAATCCATTGTGCTTTAGCTCAGACAACTTAAGATTGGGTCTCCCCAAGCAAAATATGTGGCCAGGGAGCCTGGCCAAGAAGTACAATGTATAACCCGGTGAGCAGGAGTCCTGAGAAGGATTACTGGCCTAATGGACCAACCCTAGCTTGTAGAAAGTCTTGCATTCATTCACAGTGAGGAAGGATGCTAATTTCCCAGTGGACCAGGGAGCATTCTAGAGGCCTGAGAACATTGCATTGGTTCTTGTCAAATGTTTTCCAAAGCAGCAGAATAGTGTACAGGAGAGCCCAAGTGTCATCAAAAGATCTATAATCCTTTTGGACCCAGGAAAACATTAACTGTGATGGTAGTTGTGAGTTTACAAGACTGATATCCAATATGCCTGCAATTACCAACAGGTACCTGACTGGGAGAAAACAGCTAACTTAGCTCGCTTTAAGTGTGAGTGACAGACACCGAGACGACGAGAGACAGAGTCAGGTAGACACAAAAGTATATGACCGTTATTTTTTCTACCAAAAATAAGAGATTCTTATAGAATCTTTATTAAAATGAAACATCATAATTAGCAGAAGAGATATCAGGGCCTAAGACAGAGACGGGGAACCTGTGGCCTTCCAGACCCCTGGGTGGGATCTTTTGACTGAGTTCAAGTTTAGCAGAACAAACCCTTGTATTATTAAGGGGATTTGTTCTGTAAAATTTGGATTCAATAAAAGGCTCACACTTGAGGACCCAGAGGGTCACATGTGGCCTTGAGGCCACAGGTTCCCCATCCCTGACCTAAGAGATAGAGATCAAGCTACAGAACTAGGAAAACCTCTGTTTAGAACCGAACTCTGACATGTATTGTCTCTGTGTCTATGGACAACCCATTTTGCCTCAGCTGTCTAAAACTAAAAGTTACAATATATATTGGTAGAGGGAGTTCCTTCATCCAGGAGATCCCTTTCCAATGAAATAACAAGACAAGTCCCCAACCCTACTATTAATTATCCATTTACAAATGAGATAACTTTTGTCAAACTCTTAGCACAATAAAAGCTCTTTTCCCTCCTATTCCTTACAAGGCACAATCCTTTGCAGGTAGAAAGCATGGAAGGATAGGTCAGTTGGCTCACCTGAAGGTTTGCAAAGCCTTCCAGAGCAGTGAAGTGCCAGGATCTAATTTAGCTTAGAGAGTCTGTGAGGTCATAGTGTCAAATGCTCTCCCACTTAATGAAGCATTATTTTTTTGAGGAGGAAATCTAATTTTTTTTTCAATTAACAGATATGTTTCTCCTTTCTCATCTCCACTAGAAAAAAAAAGAAAGAAAAGACTTTCTACTAAATATATGTAATCAACATTCTAGAGACAGATTCAAGAAAGGACAGAGAGAGCACAGTCCTTTCCCTTCATGTGAGGTATGGAAGTTTATACTTGACCTTGAGACATCGTTTCTGCTATGGATCCTCAGGGGGAATGTGATTCCCTAATACCATCCTGCCTTTGGGTCATCATGACTATGGTTGAGCTCAAAGACCTGGATTTGAGTCCTGACTCTAATATGTACTGTGTGACCTCTCATAGTCTAAATTACCTCATTTAGAAAATTAGGGAATTGGTAACTCCAAAGAGTTAGGTGGACAGTTAGGTGGTGCAGTTGATAGAGCATTGGACCTGGAGTCAGGAAGACTCATCTTCAGAGTTCAAATCTGGCATCAGACACTTCCTAGCTGTGTAACTCAAGGCAAATCATTTTTTGCCTCAGTTTCCTCATCTGTAAAATTAGTTGGAGAAGGAAATGGCAAATCACTCCAGTAACTTTACCAAGAAGATCCCAAAATGGGGACCTGGAGAGTTGGACAGGACTGAAATGACTGATCCACAACAAGAATTGCCAGTCTTTTTAGAGTTCCCCTTCCTATCAAGCCTTGGTATAGCAGTAGACCTATCAACTCCAGTCAGTGCAATAATGTATGGACAGGTTAGCATATCTTCAGACTGTTGTGGGTGGTGTATACCACAAGCTTCTTGGCCAAAAGATCAACAAGAAAAAAAACACTAGGAGAGCATCACAATCCCCAACCAGGGCACTAGCCACCAATGCCAAAACAGGATGAGGAAAGACAGGGAAGGGATACAGCCAGGGATGTCCTTAGAGTCTGAAACAGAGTTCAGAGGCAGATTTTGGAAGGCCTTGGATACAGGATGAGAAGTTCAAATGCTACTTGTGAGACTATGGAAAGCCAATCCAGGGTTTCTGCAGAGAAGTTATCATCAGGTGGGCCTGGCTCCTCTCTCCCAGACCTCTCCAGGTGAGCAGCCTGGACCTAATCCTTGATTCTGTCCTTCAAACTCACCTGAGCAAGAGTTAACTCAAACAGTTAGGAAGTCTCTTGCCTGCCTGGAAAGATGTGTTTTTTGTATGCTTTTCTGAATAATTACTTGCTGTCTCAGGTCCCCTCCCCCAGATTTGGGAACAGGAGGAAAATGTAAAAAGTTCCCATCACCTCAAAGGTCAGAATAATTCATTCTAACACATAAGCAGGCCCTGAAGTGCTCAAGAGGGAACTCATGTGTGTATATGTATATTATATATATATATATATATATATATATATATACATACATACATACATATATATGTATGTATATATATATATATATATATAATTTGTGACTATTTTAAAAAGTGATTATTAGAAGTCAATAAGGGCTCGTTAAGAACAAGTCATTGCAGACTAACTTCACTTCCATTTTTGACAGCTGCTAGACTAAGGAAATATCACAGACATATTTTGGGTCCAACTTATTGGATTTCAACCAGGCATTTAACAAAAGTTTCTGAGAACAAAATGAAGAGAAATGGATTGGATAGTGGTATAATTGGGAGTGTCTGGGAATAGTATTTAATGGATGTCGGTGTCAGCCTGGAGGGAAGTCTGTACTGGAGTGATTTCAACCCAAATTCCTACTTCGGCAGGAGCCCTATCCCAGTTCCCACAGCTACTAGCATCTTCCCTTTGAGATTATCATCTATTTAAATTGGATATATCTTCTGTGTGCAGTTACTTGCATGGCACCCCCTATTAAAGTAATGGGCAGACACAATGTTTTTACTTTTCTTTGGATCTCCCGCCAGTGATTAACAAAATGCCTAGGATATGTAATTGTGGTTACTCAGTCATTTTCAGCTGTGTCTGACTCTGTGTGGCTCCATTGGGGGTTTTCTTGGCAAAGATACTGAAGCGGTTTGCCATTTCCTTCTCCAGCTCATTTTACAGATGAGGAAACTGAGGCAAATGGGATTGTGACTTCATTTGATAAGGGTTTTTTCTTTCCTTGCCTCTCTGTTTAACATTGATAATATTTACTTGGATAAATGAATATATAGAATGTCTATCAAACTGGCATGTTACTGAAACTGGAAATGATAACAAATATACCGGGTAACAGAATAGCAATCCAAAAAGTCTTAACAGGAACAGTGGGCTATATCTAATCAATAAACAATGAATGCTAATAATGTCATAGGATTATAGATATTATAGATATGGTGCGGAAAGGAAGTCCAGAACACAAGCAGACCAAATACTTAATTTAACAGACGAGGAAAGTGAGGCACAGGGAGGTAAAGTATCCTGGTAATCAACATCAGAAAAGTATGCTTCAATTGAGGATTGAGTAAGTCCAACCCATAAGCAATGATAAAAGATGTAGCTAGACTAGAAACCAAATTCAAAAACAGAAATTCTAGTGAAATTGTAAGCTCCATGTAATTCAATATTATGATACAGCAGCCAAAAAAAAGTAATGCAATTTTAAGGTACATTGATAGAATTATACCATGATGAATTAGAAAAGTGATACATTCCCACTGTCCTTTACTCTGGTCAAATCAAATCTTGGGGATTGCAGTCGGTCCTAAGTGCCACATTTTAGTAATGGCATTGACAAAATAGATAGGCTTAGACAAGGATATTTAAGAAAATGGAGGAACTCAAAACTCTACCTTAAGAACATCAATCAAGGGAAGTGTGGTTGCTTAGCATGGAGAAAAGAAGACCCAGGTGGAATGTGAGGATAGGATTCAAACATCTGAAAGGTGGTCAGGTAGGAGATCATTTAGTGGTCATCTAGTCTTATACTCTCATTTTCTAGATGAGGAAATGGAGGATCAAAAACAGTGAAGAGGCTTGTCCCAGGTCATGGACTTGGCAAGTGGAAAAACCAAAATTCAAACCCAGGCCCTCTGACTCTAATAATAAATAATAGCTAGCATTCAGCTGTCATATAATAGTAGCCATCTGGTGGGTCTGCCATCTCCAACTCTTGCCCACTTTAATACACCCTCTATTCAGGCAGCCAAAATGTTTTCCTAAAGTGTAGGTCTGATTCTGTCATTCCCCCAGTCAATAAACTGATATGGCTCCCTATTGCCTCCAGGATCAAATTCAAAGCCTCTGTTTGGCATTCAAAGCCCTTCATAACCTAGCCTTCTACCTTTATACATCTTACTCCCTACTACATACTCTTGGCCTAGTAACACTTAGCCTCCTTACTATTCCACAAACAGGATACTCCATCTCTCAGTTCCAAGCTTGTTCTATGGTTGTCCCCCATGCAAGTGATGCTTTCTATCCCTCCTCATCTCCACTGCTGATTTTCCTGAAGTACCAATTAAAGGTACTTGCCCCTGAAGGGCAAGAACCATGTATTGTCTCTTTTTGTATACCCAGCACTTAACCCAGAAGTTGTGACATTCTAGGATGTTGATAAATGTTTATCAACTAATTTAAGATTTGAAAAACACTTCCCAAATATTATATTATTTTGTCCTCATAAAAACCCTGAGAGGTTGGTGTTCTTATTATCCCATTTTACAGATGGGAAAACTGAGGCAGAAATGAATCGATTTGCCCAAGGTCACAGAGCCAATGTTTCTGAGGTTGTATTTGACTCTGGACTCGAAACTCTATCCACTGTGCCATCTGGATCTTTACTATAATCCCTGCTTTCCCAAAGCCTGGTTTTTCCCCCCTTGGAGGTAATTGGGTTGAGTGACTTGCCCAGGGTCACACAACTAGTAAGTGTCTCAGGCTCAGATCTTCCTGATTCCAAGACCAGGGCTCTATCCACCATGCCACCTAGCTTCTCCCAAAACCTTTTCTACTTAACTCAAAAAGGTAAGGATAGAGCCAATGGGATGGAATTACAGAATGGCAAATTTTGGCTGAGTATAAGGAAAGACTTCATCACAGAACTGACCAACATAAAATGGGCTGCTTCTGAAAAGAGTGACAATCTTCAGTTGAAGGCTGGATGGCCACATCAGAGAAGTCATAGGGGTTATTCATGTTTCAGGTGTGACTTGCATTACTAAGTAACCTAAAAAAGGGAATTTTTTTCTGTGGGTCCAGACCCATGACTTAATCATTGGGGGAATTCCTGCTTTGGAAACCCTTTTCCTGATGTCTATCAGCAACTCAACTGAAATATGAAACCTGGAAAGTTTAAGTGAACTAATTTCTCGTTCTCTCCTAGTTATTTATCATTTGTCAGTAGTAGTACTTGAACTCAAGTGTTCCAGACTCCAAGATCAGTCCTCCATCTTCTCCATCACATTGATCCCTTCCCAAGGTCCCTTTTAATTCTAATATTCTCTGAGTCCTGTCAACAAACCTGGATTCCCAGCTAATCAGAGAAAATCTACATCTTCTGCCTTAAGCATGGTATAAAAACTTCAATGTCATTTCTGGTCAAAAACTAGAATATTTCTCCTCGGCCATCCAGTCCTGCAGTGATACTGCCCCCCAAATACCAAACAAAGGTCCTTTTGCTTTCAGCACCCCCTTGTGACTTCAGGTGTTACCCAGCCCTTTTCCAAGCTAAGTTCCCAGAATGCAGCAATGGTTTGCTTTGAAGAGTGGCAGCAAGTCTTGGCCTGGGGTTGGGAGAGAAGAGCTGTAATTCTGGGCAGTAGGCCAGAGATCAACGGAACAGATGAACAAGGCCTGGGAGACACAGGATGAGGTTTCTCCATGCATCAGTTCAGGAATGACTTTCTAAGATTTAGGAACAACAGGCTTATGAGATTCATGATTTTAAATCCAGGTCTGTCTTAGTGAAATAAAATAAAGGAGCCCAAGGCAAGAGCATGTCCAGGTACCAGAGCAATAGGTGCTGGTATCAGGTTAGCAAAGATCAGCACTCCAGAGAGGGCAGAGTTGAAATTCATCAACCAAGGAATAAGGAAACTATGGCTAGACAACACTTCCCAGAAATCTCTACTGCCTCTGTTATGTCGTCATCATTCAACTCCACTTGGGTCATCACTTCCATTTTCTCCAGAAGAAAATTAGACTCTATTCCTAGACCTTCCATGGGCCTTGATAGACTAGACTGAGCCATGCCTTCCTTACTACCAGGCCTCTACAGCACTTTCTGAATGTTTCCAGCCATGCTACCCTGTCACCCTTCCTCTTCCTCCCCTTTGCAGCTCCACTTACAAGTCATCTTCCCCCATCAGAATGTAAGGTTCTTGAGAGTAGGTACTTTCTAGCAAGCATTTACATATATCCGAAGTGCTTAGGATATTATAAGCATTAGATAAATGTTTTCTTTATCTATCTATCCATCAATCTATACAACTGCAACAGTTGATTTGAAAGGATTTGTGGTTTCTTGTTTTGTTTTATATAGATCTCAAACTTAATATAAGTCAATAATGTGATGTGACAGAAAAAAACACTACAGAAATGTAATTTTACCAAATGCCCTAGTGGATCTTGGACTCTCATCAATTTGGATAATCCTTTTCATGATGCAAACCACAGCTCATTAAATACAACCTATCCCAAGTGACACAGGGAAGCTAGGTGGTGTAGCGGATAGAGCATAAGGCATGGAGTCAGGAACACCTGAATTCAAATCCTGCCTCAGACACTTACTAGCTATGTGACCCTGGGCAAGTCATTTAACACTTGTTACCTCAGTTTCTCATCTGTAAAATGAGCTGGAGAATGAAATGGCAAACCAGTCCAGCATCTTTGTCAAGTGGACCCAAAATGGAGTCATGAAGAGTTGGACACCATAGAAACAACAGAATAACAAGGAATCCCGTGACCCTCATCCTTGTCTTCCCAAGAATTATTGATAGACAATCTACCCACTATGCTAGAAGCATTCCCTACTGCCCCTGTTATCCAAAGGGTAGCCATGGGAGCACTCAGGACATCCACTGGTTACCCTTGCTCTCATCACAAGACATCACCATTCTCTTCCTGCTATGGATTTCTTTGCTGTCATCTTTTATGGGTGTTTTTGAATTCTTGCTTTTCTTCTAATATGTTGCAACCCTGCCCATGCCCAGCCTGCACCTTTTTTTGTTTGTTTTTTGGTGAAATCTAGTTTCAATTCTTTAGAGACTGTAGTGTGCTGCAACTCAGCTATAGTGTACCACCACGGGGGGAAATGACATTTAAAAATGTCAGGGATAAACTTATTATTCAAAAAACTTTACAATTTCATTAAGGCATCCTTCCTGCTCTCTTCTTCATGTTCACTTTGAGGCTCGACTCGCTGTCTGTTTTCAATATATGCCCAAGATTCATATTGATTGGCAAATTCTATCAGCATGCATCTAACTGTATCAGAGTCTGAGACAGAGACAGAGAGACAGAGACAGAGAGAGATAGAGACAGACAGAGAGAGAGAGACAGAGAGAGAAAACTTTATTAAGTACTTACTATGTAATGTACCAGGCACTATGTGCTAGGCATTCTTCAGTCACTTAGTTTTGGGGGGGGGGCTAGTTAGACCACACTTATCTGAATGGTTATGAATCTTTTGGGAATGATCTTCATATTTTAATAAGTTTTATTTTTCTTGCTTTTTCTATGGATGAGGGGAGGAGATGTGGGAGAAAATTTGGAACTGAAAATAAATGCAATCATAAAAAAGAACAGGAGTATCACAGGTGCAATGGTAAGTGCAATTGAAGCAAAGATGGCCCTGATGGGCCAGGGGCCTTATCTGAGGCAGCTAGGTGAGACAAAAGATAGAGTGTTGAACGTGGAGTCAGGCAAACCCCATCTCAAACACTTTCCAGCTGTGTGACTCTAAGCAAATCTCTTCATCTCTCTAAGGCTCAACTTCCCCATCTGAAAAATGGACATCATAACAATACCTACCTCACAGTGTTGTTTTGAGAGTCAGCGTAGATCATGTGGGTAAAGTGCTTTGCAAACCTTAGAGTGCTTTCTAAATACTATGTTAATATTATTAAAAAGAATAGGTCAACATGTAAGGCCAGTGAAGTGAATTTAAAATGCAGGGGCAAACAGAATGACAAGGGCAAAGCATCAGCAGCAAGGATGGTTAAATTCAGGGTTCCAGAGCATCATTGACTGACACTGAATTCAACAAGCTTTTATTGAGTATCTGCTATTGCAAGACACCATGGAGCCAAAGACAAAAGTGGAAAAATAATGTTCAATGGGCTGAATTGTTGTGGCTCCTCAGATGGGGATCTCATTCTACCTCACCACTGCTGCTTGTGGTACAGATTCACCTCATTACTCATCTTTCTGGATGAGGAGAGGCAGCTGTGCTCCAGCCCCCAGGGAGCTGGGAGTCTCTGCTGCTGCAGAGACCTGACCCCATGGGGCTGAGGTTCTAAGAGCTGAAAGTTGAAGGACTGAGAGCTGAGGAGTTGAGGTACTGGAGGGCTGAGGGGCTAAGAGATAGGGACTGGAGGGTTGAGGAGCTGAGAGCCGAAGGGCTGGAGGGCTGGAGGGCTGGGGGGCTGAGACATGAGGGGCTGGAGGGCTGACATGGCTGAAGGGCTGAAGTGCCAAGGGAGACAATCACTAAAGGTGGATTTTCTGGAAGTATCTGAGGGTTTTAATTGACCATATCCTTGTCACCACCTTATCTTGAAGGAGAGGATCAGAAAGGAGGAAACTTTGGGAAATCTCAAAATCTCCATGCTGTCCAAGGAAAGAAAAACTGAGACCAGAATCTCACAGACATACGAAAGGCCTTCTTAGTTGGTGTCCAGCCCCATAGGTAGCCTATATCCCCTCCTCCACTGACCCTCATTTGCTAGAAGAGGAAGAAAGTAGAGAGGAAAAGAGAGAGAGAAGACATTCTAGGCCTGAGGGTCTTAACCTGGGATCTATGAAGTTGTTTTTTAAAAATATTTTGATAATAGTCAATATAAATTGGTTTCCTTTGTAATCCTATGTATTTTGGTTTATGCATTTAAAAACGTGGTTCTGAGAAAGGATCCATAGCTTCACCAGACTGCTCTCTCTCTTGCTCTCTCTCTCTCTCTCTCTCTCTCTCTCTCTCTCTCTCTCTCTCTCTCTCTCTCTCTCATAACCCCTGCTTTGGACTTTTCTGCTAGCTCAGTGGCCGTAGGGATGGGGACCAGAGAGGGGAATGCCAGGTCACAGAAGTAAAAAACTGCTTCTCTTTCTCTGGATCTCAGGCTCCATGCAGACACGTATGTCACTGGCACCTGTCCTTGCTTCCCTGAAACCTGTGTAGCATAAGCTTCTTCCCTACTGGGGTGAACTCCATAAGGTCAGAGACTGTTTTGTTCCCTGTCTTTGCCTAGCTCAATGCTTGCATGCAGTAGGCACCTAATAAATGTTGGTCTAGATGCTCAAGAAGCACAAGGTTTGGCCCCCTAGGAAAATATGTCAAGTCCTCCATTTGGCAACCTGCCCCCTTCCTATCGGGCTTGAGCCTTGCTAGTATCACTGCATATGACTCATTCTCCTCTCATTCTCTATATTGAAGCCAAATGGTCTATTTGACATTTTTTGTATAATTCCTACCATCTCACATCTCTGTCCCAGGCCTGGAATACATTCCTCCCTCACCTCCCAGTCCTGGTTTCCTTAAGGTCCAGCTCAAGAGCAAAGCTTCTACATGAGTCCTTCCATCATTCCCTGAGCTGCTAGTAATTCTCTCCAAATCACCCTGTGGCTGTTTTCAGTATCCATATTTTCTCCCCCAACTAGACCATAAGCTCTGTGAAGGTATTCCCAGTGCTTAGTACAGTTTCTCATAAATAGTAGGCAGTGTGACCCTGGGTAAGCCACTTATCCTTTCTTTCATCAGTTTCTTCATCTGTAAAATGAGCTGGAGAAGGACAAACCCAACGTTAACAACAACATGTAGTCCAGGACAACACATGAGAGTGAAGGGTCTTGTTCAGCTCTCATTCAGTCATGTCTGACTCTCTGTGACCCCATTTGGGGTTTTCTTGGCAGAGATACTAGAGCTGTTTGCCATTTCCTTCTCCAGCTCATTTTACAGATGAGGAAACTGAGGCAAAGTGGGTGACAAGACTTGACCAGAGTCATACAGCTAGTGTCTGAAGCCAGATTTGAACTCATGAAATTGAGTCTTCCTATCTCTTAGGGCCCATGCTCGTTTACTGCAACACTTAGCCCCAAGAGTGAAGGAGTTTGATAGAATTCAGTAAGCATTGTGCCAGAAGCCTCTAGTTCTATCCAAGTCCACGACTTACTAGACCTGTGACTGTTAGCAAGTAAACCTTTCTGAGCCTCAGTTTCCCCTATAAAAATCATGGCATAATGATATATTTAATCTTCCAATGGTATAAAAATATTTGCACTGTCTCACAAAGGTGCTATGAGTTAATTGCTTTGTAAACTGTCAGTTGCTTCAAAATGTGAACTCCTGTCATTTTTAATGAGCTCAGGAGCCAAGACCTATTACACTCTCCTGTTACTGCTGCTGCCCAGTGTGAATTGGTGAATCAGAGCCAATAGATGTACGGCGGATGAAGGGCAGAGAGAAGGAGAGAAGGAGGAAGTCTGTTGGGATCTCACCCTCCTTTATAGCACAGGAGGCAAAACCATGTGAGAATATTCGGTGATTCTGTCATTCACATTTTCAAGAGTGAGACTTTCTTTTGCTAATGATATTTAAATTTAATTCATTCCTTTCACCTTCAGCATTTCTGATCAAGAAAGTCTCCTTGCACCTCTACATTTTGACGCTTTAGAGGAATACCGGGTTTCTGCCCCTTGCTTCCTTCCAGAGTCATAACTAGAGGAAGGCCACTAGTGCTATGTCCCAGGGCACCAGATTTCGAGGGTGATGACAGCACTTCCAGTCCTTCAGCAGCATAGAAACACTTTTATACCTAGATAGCAAGAATAATTCATTAAAATAAGAGACTACTAGATGACAGTGAGGAGTGAGTTTCCATCCTGCTTCACATTCACACAACTTTCCCAGCAGTGACTTCAAGCCAATGTTCATTGGTCTCTTCCCAGGGATCTCTACTCAGCTGAGAACATGGTCCCTGGCACTTGCATGCCCTTTATGATACCTGCCTCAGGCACAAAAATTCTTAGTTACTTGTGACCTTGGACAAGTCACTTAGGTTTGGAGGGTGTCTGTTCTTCATATGCAATTCAGGAGATTTGACCAAATGATTCTGAGTTCCTTCCAACTCTCAATGTACCATTCCTATATGTACATACTTTGTACAAATGTAGCTGAGTACGTATTCTCTCCTTAATAGAATATAAGCTCCTTGAGGACTAGGGCTATTTCTTTCTCTACGTTGTCTATAGTCTTTGGCACATAGTAGGTGCTTAATAAATACTGATTGATTAACTAATTGACTCCTGGTGGGTGTGATGAATAAAATGCTAGGCTTGGAGTCAGGAAGATCTGAGTTACCTCTTGCCTCAAACACTTAGAACTGTGACACCGCGAACAAATCACTTAATTTTTTTCAGCCTCTATTTTCTCATAGGTAAACTAGGGCTAATAATAGTTCCTTCACAGAGTTGTTGTCCCAAATGAAAATATGAAGGGATTTGCAAACTTTAAAAGGCCATCTAAATGTCTTTCCATTTATATTATTTATATTTACATCATAGCTTTATTAATATTTGGTGCTGGACATTATGGGAGATAGGAGAAATCTTTGATATTGTTCCTGCAGTTGAATAACTTAGAATCTAGCTGGAGAAGCAAGGTTCACCCACAACAAGTCAGTCATAGACCAGCACTAGATGGTATATAATTAAGTGTCAAATAATGGGATGAAAATTCTAAGTGCTCTTGGGGTTCAGAGAAGGGAGTGTTCGGTAAAATCTGCTCTTAGACGGTGGCTCCCAGGAGTACACGGGATGTGAGCTGAGTCTTGAGGATGTGTGAGATTTTGATGGTGTCCATGCTTGGGGTAGTGGATAGGGAGCTGACCTCAGAGCCAGGAATACCTGGGTCCACATCCTGCCTTGGACACATGCTGACTGTATAACCCTGGGCAAGTCTGTGAAATGGGGATCATGATAGCACCTTTCTCCCAGGATTGTTTGAGGACCAACTGAGATAACATATGTGATCTCAAAATAGAATTCAGGGTCAGAGATGACTCCACGGCTCTGGAACAATGCACCTGAGGCGGATTGATTGCAGAAGAAGGAGAATACAAGAGAAAGCACTCTCCAATGCTCTATAAGTACTGTTTGTCACTTCTCAAACCCAGATAGTTGGGACAAAGTCATCAGTTATAACAGCCACAGGAATCTCTGTCTATAGGGAGTAGCTGGTCCTTTAGCTTTCTCAAGTCATCAATATTGGCACAATTTTTAATCTAATTAGCCAGAGTCTTCCCCAGTGTTGCCCCAGCTCTGACATGAACAGTTCGTTTTCTATTTCTTATTAGTCAGTCATTTTCAGTCATGTCCAACTCTTCGTGAGCCCTTTTGGATTTGCTTGGCAAAGATACTGGAGTGATTGGCCATTTCCTTTTCCATCCTTTCCGACTAGAACCACCTAAACTTATTAATTCAGTATTGCTGGTGAAAAATAAATATTGAACTTTTAAAAATGGGTCAGTTTCATTGTCATGTCACTGATTAATTAAACAAGTGTTCCTGAATGTGCTCCTACTTATTGGCAAATAGAGATGCCCTTACAGGACCCTCACCCAGAATTGTTGCATGGCTCAACTTCTCTCCACTGCATCTTTCAGGTGTGGCCACTTGGGCATGAATTTATGATACTTTCAGCTATTGCTTTGCTACCCAGATGCCATAAAATCTTGACATGTGAGCGAACAGAGTTAGGAGTTAGTGACTGTGTTTGCTGCTGAGAAATATGCAACACAGCTTTAACAAAAATAGAATTCAGGGTCAGAGATGACTTCATGGCTCTGGAACAATGCAGCTGTGGCAGATTGATTGTAGAGAATGCAACAGAGTAAAGAACAGGGAGAGAAAAATGTCCTGACCCTAATCAACTTCTTTCCAGGATTCTACATCCCCTGCTTTGCCAGCTAGTGATCTCCACTCAGAGATGCTCTGGGGGGATCATGAATTGTTCTGTTTCTTCGTGGATCCAATGGAACATACCATCTCAGTTTGTGGGTATACTTGGGCCTAAGGCATTTACATGACTTGGGTCTCTGGGTCTAAGGCATTTACCTTCTTCTAGAGGCCTTGCTTGGGTAACTCCATGCCCTGCCACCTTATATCAAAACCTCTATTAACCAGAATGCTTAGGAAATGCTAAGTGAAAAAATAAGTCACTGATGTATCTACTGTTGCAAAAAGGTAACATAGCAAAAAATGGTCTTTAGAAGCAACACAGTAGAAATCCAAAGTGGGCATGTTCCTCTTTGAAAGTAGGCTCTTCAAAATGCAAAATCGGGGTCCATAATCATTCCCTTTTCTAGAACTGAAAGTTTCCTCAGTTGAAAAAGGAAGAGACAGGATTTTATTCGTGATTATGCTTACAACTCCAGGTGGCCAGCTAGATAGCACAATGAATAAAGCACTGGTCCTGAAGTCAAAAAGATTCATCTTTATGAGTTCAAATCCGGCCTCAGACACTTAGCAGCTGTGTGACCCTGGGCAAATCACTTAACCCTGCTTGCCTCACTTTCCTCATCTGTAAAATGAGCTGGAGAAGGAAATAGCAAACTACTCCAGTATCCTTTCCAAGAAAACCCCAAATGGGGACATGAAGAGTCACACATGACTGAACAACAAATACTCACAACCCAGAGTGGAATTAAAAGCATTATGTACCTAACTGTTTACATTGAAAAATTTTATGGCATGTATAAGACCTCAGCCCACTCACAACTAAATTCCTCCACAATATATAATCCCACAAAATAGTCAAGTAAAATGGCATAATAAACATTACATCTGAGTATATGCAACCTCATGCCTTCCATATGTTTTCCATGTTAAAAGAAAGAATAGAGGTATGCTTTATAAATTATTACAAACGTTGTGTAAGTTTTTTTAACCTGAATTTTCTGTCCCTTTAAAGTTGTCTTTATTTATGGTGCGATAGCAATTATGTATATTGTTATTATGGCATACTTTGTCCACTCTGGATCTTCTCATATTTCTTTGGATTTTTGATTTCTGTTTTGACTTGTCCGTCACTTCCCTAATTACTTGGCACATAATTTGTTTCTAACTTTTTGCTATCACAAATAGTGCATGCAACTGTGAATATTTTCTGGAAAGTGGTCTTTTTTGTTGAAAATAAAGTTTTTAGGACATAACCCCAAAATGGAATCTCTCAGTCAAAAGGCATGAGTGAGTTTGTAACTTTTCTTACATAATTTCAAATTAACAACACTTTCTGCTTTCAAAATCATGGCACTCAATCCTTTTTTTAAACCTACAAGATTATATTTTCAGAGACAACAGCTGAATGATGCTGATGTCCTCTCCTATGTTGTTCAGTTATTATATTTGTTAGACTCAGGAGACATCTGACTTAAGAGGTAGACAGCTGTTTGGCAAAGGAGATTTACAGCTATCTGTGATTGTTAGTTGTTCCCTAAGCTGTATGTAGGCATCAAGACATTCTCTGATGCTATTAACTGTCATTTAAGTTGACAATAGGTGATAGTGCTCTGATTATGCAGAATGAATGAATAAATGAAAAATATTAATTTAATGTTTACTGTGTACCAGGGACTGTGCTTAGTGCCAAGGATACAAAAAAAAAGAAACCCTGTTTTCATGGATCTCCCCTTCTAATGGGGAAAAAGACACATTTAGTTAAGTGTTGGTCAGGGAAGGGAGTTATGGTCTGAAAAGTCACAAAGATGGTGAGTGGCACAAGAGTGCAGTCCATTAACACATCCTTTCCAGAGGAATTGGTAATAGTGCTTGGATTATCATTCTCAGAGAAAGAAGGAGTGGGTAGTGGGGGAAGGAAGGCCCATGGACCACAACAGGGTTCAAAATGGTCAGGAGGGAAAATGATGAGCACGTGGTCTCAGGAAGTACAGAGCTGAGTCTTAGCTTCTTCCAAGCATGGTTTCTGGTGGTCTTGTTTGGAGAGCTGAGAAACAAGAATGACTGATCTAAATATAGCAAGGGGATAATGAACAGAGAGCAAGTGTAGGTGGTAGTGACTGAGCCGAGGCAGAAATCAGAAAGGGAGAGAATAATCATAGTAAATGAATTACCTGTGGAAGGGAGGTTGTGTCCAGGTGAGGAACTCTGAAGAGTGAGCACATGTCCAGGTGGGGAATATATTGAACCCCCCATGACTTACACATGAGCTATGTGTGGAGGGAATGGCTTGCCATTCAATTTCATCCATCTGGGGAGTTGGAGAATATTTTCACAAAAGTCAGACTCTGTAATACATAAAATGAGAGGTATTTATTAGGATATTCTTTAAATCCCACAAAGAAAAGTCAGAGCAGAGACAAACAGTCACATATATATTTCAAGAGGTCCCCTAAACCGGACAAGTACTTTGGACTCTCATATGGGATAAAGCAAAATGTGGAATGTTCCAAGATGATCTGAACCCTGAGATTATTTAGTTCTGAGAATCCAGTGTCCTCTCAAACAGAAAGACTATTTGGGGAGAAATGAGAAGAGAGTTTCACCACATTCTTTATCCATGTGGCATAGTCCTGGGTCCCAGATACACGCCACTTAGGAAAAGAGAGCTCCCATGGAGCATAAGAGCTTGGATGCAGGCAAAGTGGAACCAAGGATGTGCACAATGCCACTACCAGCAATGTTACAAAGGCAGTTACCCTCCTTACCTTAGATAGTGTGTCCGGGATTGTGGGAAGGTTAGGGGAAGATTTAAGAGAATTTCAAGTGCAGATTTCTCAAATATTAGGACACTAGATGAACCAGTTCATATCTCACTTGTTTCTATAGTTCTCACTCTTCTAACGAAGCTCATCATTATGTTTCTACCTGTACTTCAGGGAAGACAGTTGTCACCTCTGATGTTTCTAGGACAGTGCCACCTGGTGTTAAGAAGTCAACCTTTTGAGTTTGCAAATGGGCAGTGGATCATCATAGGAAAAGTTGAGGAGGATGATCTGGATAGCATGATGCTTTTAATGGAGGAGCAGAGTCCATTGCTAGAAAAATTACCAGTGGTTTAAAAGAGAATCCAAAGAAATGTTTGCATTTCTACATGGGACACAGATTAATATTAAAGCCAACTTAATAGTTTTAAAAGTTGCCTAAAACAGCGGTTTACAAAGTGAGGTCTGAAAACCCCCTGAAAGCCTCTCAGACCCTTTTCACATGGTCTATGAAGTCAAAACTGTTTTTCTAAGAATATTAAGATGTTATCTGCCTATCTAAAAACTCCTTTTTTCCAAGTACATATCTACATGAGGTTAAATTTTCTTCATATACTTAAACCAAACAAATATAGCCCAACAGATTAATTACAGAGCAGATATGAGAATCTAGTTATCTTGAAGTGAGCCAGACATAAAAAATATTTACAAAAATATATAAAATAATTTTACTCTTCTCACTTTTTTCTCTTTGGAAAATATATTCATTTTTACATTTAAAATATTTATATCTATATGTGATAGGTTGATTATTGTTTTAAATGAATAAATAATTTTAATTGATCAGTTTTAATTTCTAATAGGGTCAATATTAAAGATACAACCCACATAAACAGAAGTTCTTTGGAGTCCTCAGTAAAGTTTAGGAGCATAAAGAGATCCTGGGACGACAAAGGCTGACAGCCAATGACCCAGAGTTCTTTCTTGCTTAGAGTCACATAGCTAGTATATGTTAGAGACTGGTCTTCTATTTGGGCAGCTAGGTGGTACAGTGGAAAAAGCAAGGTCTGGAGTCTGGAAGAAATGAGTTCAAATTTTACCTCAGACACTTACTAGCTGTATGACTCTGGGCAAGTCACTTGCAGTTTCCTCATTTGTAAAATATGCCTGAAAGGAAGTGGCAAACCACTCTATTTGCCAAGAAAACCCCAAGTTGGGTCGTGAAGAATCAGACATGAGTAAACAGTATCTTACATTCGCTGGACCACACTGACCTCGCTTTGCTTTTCCTACAGACGTTGTGATGTGTCCCTCAAGCCTTTCCTTGGCTGTTAGACTCATCAGTTTCATACACCTCAGAGATCATGGATTTAAGCCTGTCCCTGAAAAATGATCATCTCTACAGCATTCCCAGAATTCGCCCATGTTCCAGGCTCTCCTATCATAAGGAAACTCTATTTTTAAGCAGCTCATTTTATTTTGGAACAATCCTGATTGTTAGGAAATCTTTGCTTATATGGAGTCAAAATTTATCTTTCTGTACTTTGACTTCTAGTTTAGCCTCTGTGTCAAAAGAATACATTTAATTACTCTTTTACAGCAAGCCCTGTGATGGACAAACAGGCTCTTTATCCTGCTGGTGCTTTTTTTTCAGGGGGTAGGAACAATTAATTTATTTCCAATTTCTTTCCTTTTCTACACTCAATGAAAGTTCAATCATAAATGATTAAAATAGGTTGCTATACAATGTCGAGCCTTCCATTTTGACTTAGAGTGAACCAAGGAATTGTAGAATGAACCAAGAAACTCAATCCAACACCCCCAAGTGGTACATTCCCAGAATGATTAAAGGGGTATTCTGAGGTAGAAGATGTCTTTCTTTGGGGGGGGATACGAATAAATCTGTTGATAGCTAATTAGAAAAAAAATCTTGATATTCATTGTTAAGCCCAGGAAATTTGTAGATCTTTTAGGGTTCAAAGAGACCTGAGACACCCTCTAGTCCAAATAAGAATAACTTCTATGACATCCCTGACAAATCATCATCAGGCTTCCACTTGAATACCCCCAGAGAGGGGACAATTCCACTTTGGGAATTGTTGGGAAGACTTTCCTTCCATGCAGGTCAAATTTGCCTTTCTGCATCCTTCCACCCACTGCTCTGAATAAGTCATCTGGAGCCAAAGCAAACAGGACTAACCCTTCTCACTTCTGGAGTCCTGACTTCACAGTTTCTATCTGTGGCACCCCCACCCTCTCTCCTCTCCATCTTTCCTATCTCATTGGCAACATGGTCTTTGAATTCCATTTCTGAGTTTCTTTTCCATCTCTCCCTGCCTGACTGTGCTCTCAGCCCCCATCTCAGTTCATAGCCCTCATTAGCACCTACCTGAGCAATTTTCAAACTAGCCTCTTCATCAATCCATCCTTTCCACTTTTTTAGATTAATTTTTTCTTATGTATCCAAGTTTTCTGCTCAGAAATCTTACTCCCTAATCATTCCTGAGTAAAGTTCATACTGTTTTGGGGGGCATCTAAGGTTCTGTCCAATCTGATACCATTCTGCCTATCCAGCATTGCCTTCTCCCTCATGCTCTAAGTTCCACTCAAACTGTACAACTCTCTGTCCCCAAGTATATTTATACTTTCATACCTCTCTTCCTCTGATCAGGATTTTCCTTATCCTAAAATGCCTTCCATCTTTCCCTCCCTCCATTTCTTTACCTACTGCATCCTACCCATTCTGTCAAAGACCAACTCAAACATTCTCTCCTCTTTTCCCTCCTGACCCTGGTTGGTAATGGCTTTTACCCTGAGAATTCACACCTCATTTTTATTTTGTCCTTATAATACACTTGTCATGTAATATTATATGTTATGGTTTCTGTTTTTCTCATCCACCAATTAAACTGTAAGTTCCTTATGGTAGAGCTACATCTTATATAAACACATTGTATCACCTGAGAAGGGGTGGGGAACCTGTGGCCTTGTGACCACATATGACCCTCTAGGTCCTCAAGTGGAACCCTTTGATGAACCCAAACTTTGACATCAAAAGGCCCCACTTGAGGACCTAGAGGGTCACATGTGGCCTTGAGGCTTAAGGTCCCCCACCCCACCCTAGAGTCTAGCATAGTGGTCTACATATAATAGGTGTTAAATAAATGAAGATTTTACTGATTGCCCAATCAATAATGAACTTTCTTTGGGACCATATACTGACCTTTTTTATACATCTTTTTATGTACTTATGCATTATTTTGTTTTCCTTTCTGTAGGTCATATCCTCATATTAGACTGTAAGTGTACACTCTGGCAGTAGAAACCTGGGATTGTTTCTTAGCCTTTTACCTTACCCAATACCTAGCCCAATGCACAAAACAGACGTTTAACGAACATTAATTGAACTGAAAGGAATCATCATAGCTGGCCCAGCTTGGCACACTCAAGGTTTAATTCATTTGTGTATTATGTTTCTTCCTGGATAGCATCCTGCCATCTAAAGCCCATGAATCTTTAACTCCATTAAAGATTGTTGAGATGAAAAGGATGTAGAGTGTATTTAAAACTATGGCCAACCTATCTAATACATCACCACTTTTCCTCCAAAAGCTAAAAGGTATTGACACCATCTAAATCCATACTTAAGGTGATAATATCACAGGATCATCAGGTTTAGAGCTGAAATGGGCCTCAGAGATTCTTTCATTCAAGCCTTTCATTTTTTACAAATCAGAAAGCTAAGGCTACTTGTCCAAGGTCACAGAATTATAAGGGACACTAACCGAGATTTAAAACCAAATCCTCTGACTCTTTAGAAAATTCTTTTTCCACTATATCATCATGTTCCTAAAGTACTTTTTATATCTTCACGCCCTTTTTAAAACAAAGCAGTTTTCTTTCCAATTATTGTGCTTTTTCTAATGATTGCATGAGATTGTGAAATATTTCTTTCTGATAGATTACTTTATATTCCCAACTGAACTATCCTTTTTCCCATTGCTTGTCAGGGTGCTGCCAAAGATAATATTAGAATGACTATCTGAGAAAAGTTTTAACTTTTGAAATCTTCTATGTAGCTTCAAGATATTTACATCTAATCACAGAATCTGCAAGTAGGATGGGGTCTGAGGTACCATCTAGACCATGTACTTGAACAGGAAACTGTCTGCAACATTTCTCACAAGCAGTTATTCAGTCCATGTTGAAACTTACTTAGTGTGTGACCCCGGGCAAGTCACTTCACCAAAGTCTAGCTCAGTTTCCTCAACTATAAAATGGGGATACTCTTATCATCTACCTCCCAAGGTGGTAGTAAGGATCAAATGAGATATCTGAAAACTATTTAGTACCTGGTACATAGTAGGCACTTACTTAATAAATATTTATTCCTTTCCCTTCCCTTATGAAGATCTCTTGCAATGGAGAACTAACTACTTCACCTTGGCAACCTATTCCACTTTGGGGTAGGTTTTTTTTTCCCTAAATAGAGATGAGATCTGCCTCTCTGTAGCTATCACTCATTGTTCCTAGTTCTAGCTTCTGGGATCAAGTAGGACAAGCCTGACCCCACTTACTCATGACAGCCTTTTAAATGAAGAAAGCTATTACATCTCCCCTTGGCTTTCTATCATCCAGTCTAAATTTCCCCATATTCTTACAATATCATTGCCTGGCTTAATCTTCATTTCCTCCTAGGTCATAGTCATCCTTCTCTGGATGTAGTTTCTCAATATCCTTGATGGCACACAAAACCAAACAGATGTTCAGATTGGATCTGACAAGGAAAATGTAGGAGGATTCCCACTTGCCCTTTTTTTTTGAAGCCAGGCCTCATATAACCTTAGATTTCAATAGGTGGCTTTGTGGTGTGTCAGTCACACTGTGGGCCCATGTTGACCTTGCAGTCCACTAAAACCTCCAGATATTCTTCACAAGAACTGCTGTCTAGCCACACCTCCCTGGTGCTGCACTTGTGAAGTTCTTTTGGAGCCCAGGAATGAGACTTTAAATTTATTCCAAATTCATTTTCATTTTATTAGCTAGGACCAGTATTTCTAAACTGTTTTGAATCTTTACATCTCAGTTTTGTCTTCCAAGTTGGGTCTACTTCATGCTTGAGTCATTTGCAAATATGACATGCTTCCATGCTATAGGCAAGTAACTGAGAAAATGTCAACATGCCGGAAACCATGGTCAGATCTCGTTGATATTCCATTAAATACCCCCTCCCCAAATGAACAACATTCCATTAAGGACCTCTACTTGAGAAAGGTAGTATAGTCTAATAAAAAGCACCAGGACTGAAATCAGTCAGGGTTTCAGATCCTGGACAAACCACACTTCCTCTGAGTCTCAGTTACTACCTTAGTAAAATAAGGGATTTGACATTTCCTTCCCACTCTAAATCCTGTGGCATTGTATTATTTTAAGGGTTGAAAAGCCCATGTCAAAAGCCAAAGGAAAAAGCAAACAGGAGTCCTCTCTTAAGCTTCCCTCTAAAACCCAATGGCTTTATCTATAAAATTCTTCATTCATCACAATTGGACTAACTCATTACAGTATGCTTAGACTATTGACAGGAGTAATTTAGGTAATCACTGGAAGATCTCCAGCCAATTCGAAATGTACACCAGGAGCACCATCCAAAAATGAATGATTTGGCATGTGTCTTAGCTACGCTAATGAAGAAAAGTCGAAGACAATACATCTCCATGAGAGTTTCAGCTCCAGGAGGGCCTACAATTAGATTTGTTTTCTGCTAATCAATACTGAAGCAGAGAGAGGAAAAGAAGAAGTGTTTCAGGATTCAGAAGAAATCTTAAGCAGGGAGCAGAGAAGGACTGACAGAGTGGTGCTTCCTCAGTGACCTGGGAAGCTATTAAAAAAAAAAAAAGGAGGCAAAGACAGTACAGTGAATAAAATATTGGTTCTCTATTCAAAGGGCCTGAGTTCAAATCTCTCCTCTGATACCATCTGTGTTACCTTGGCCAAGTCACAATTTCCTAGAGCCCTCGTGTCCTCAGCTATAAAATGAGTAGGTTGAACTAGATAGTATCTGAAGTGCTTTGCAGACCTAGATGTATGTATGATACTAAGTTTGGAATTCAGTCAAAGGGCCGCTCTTGAGAGCCTAGAGGTTCACATGGGATCTCAAGGCCACAGCTTCCTCACCCCTGAACTCGTACGTATAATAAAGATGGCTGTAAAAGTCTAACTGATAAGTAAATCAGGCCAAGCAAAACTGGGTAAAGAAATAAGACTTGTACTTATTTCTTAACAACAATGATGAAAATAACAATGGCTAGTATTTATATAGTACTTAAAGATTTGCAAACGCAAGCATTTCATATGTTATCGCATTTGATTTTCTCAGTAACCCCCTGAAGGAGGATTTTTATCACTCATTTAATGAATGAGGAAATTGAGTGGCTAAATAAATTGCTCAGTCACTCAACTAGTGTCTGAGGCAACATTTGAACTCAGGGCTGCCTCTTTTCAAGACCAGCATTCTATCTACTATGACACCTCCCTCCCTCTCCTGTATACAGTTTAGAACCAGAACTTTTCATTCATTTCAAAGAATAGTTCCAGACTTTAATTGGAGGCACTGAGGGAAGGAACACTAAAGGAAAATGCCAGGAACCCAAGGGTACATACTCCTTTGAAGAGATGCCACTGATTGCCCATTTCTTTGGGTGGCGCCTATAGGATGCTATGCAGTGACACAAGGAAGCATTCTCTGTTGATGAGCCTGCTTTGGACCTATTGTATTACTGTCCAATAAGATGTAGGAAGCAGAAATATCAGTCATTTCAATCATATCTGATTCTTCATGACCCCTTTTGGGATTTTCTTGGCAAAGATAATGAAGTGACTTGCCATTTCCTTCTCCTGCTCATTTTTATAGATAAGGAAACTGAGGCAAACAGACTGAAGTGACTTGCCCATGGGTCACATAGTGTCTGAGACCAGATTTGAGCTCATCAAGATGAGTTTTCCTGATTCTAAGCTCAACTCTCTATCCACTGTGCCACCTAGAATCCAAAATGCTCAGCAGAATGTCTCCATGACTTCCCACTACTTCAATTTCATGCTTACCACCATGTTACCTCATTGTGGGCAAGCTAGGCTAAAGAGCCCAGAAATGCAAAGTAAAAACTCCTTAAATTTGAGCCCTGTTCTGTATAGAATTGGACACACCCTAGCATTTCAGACAAAGCACAACAGAGATTCACACACAGTCAGGAAGAAGCCTGGTCTGATGTAGCAAATGGCAGTCTCACCTCTCACTATTTATATGCTGAGCTCTCCATCACCCTATCACCCTCTCAAAGATTGGCAACCAAGTACTCTCAGGAGATATATCTCTCAGGTGAATCTTGAAGACTTAGTCATTTTAATGTCTATAAATAAAGTGTTCTAAGCGGCTGAATTAGCGATGCATACTTACTGTCTGTGGCCTTTGTCATTGAAAGGAGGTGTTTTTGCTAAGGTTGGCACGGGGGAAGAAGAAAATTAAGAAAAGAGTTGAAATTATTGGATAAATCTGAATCATCAAGCTTTTATATTCTAGCTGACAGGGAGAATTATTCTGATCTTAAATACACTTACCATATATTAGGGTGTGTGTGTTGTTGGGGAGGGGCAGGAGATAGGGATCCTACAGCTAGTGAATCCCTTGTTTTCCTTTAAACAAATGGATTCTCACTCTTGTCTGACAGCTACCAGGAGCCTCTGTTTTAGTAAGAGCGACATATTCGCAAAGACCTTACATGAGCCCATGACTTGCTAAGTAGTTCCACAAAAGGAGAATATTTTCTGCTACTCTGATCTAGGCCTTACCTATCTCTGAGGAAAATGGAAGCCTCCAGGAAACTAAGTAACTGAAGATATATTAACCTTTCCATACATTATTGCACTCAATAGAGTTGCTAGGCATACTGATATGTATGATAGGAAGGAGGACTCTAAAAAAGACTGGCAATTCTTGTTGTGGATCAGTCATTTCAGTACTGTCTAACTCTCCATGACCCCATTTGGGGTTTTCTTGGTAAAGATACTGGAGTGGTTTTCCATTTCCTTCTTCAGATCATTTTACAGATGAGGAAACAAAGGCAAATAGTGTTAAATGACTTGTCCAAGGTCGCATAGCTAGTAAGTGTCTGAAGCCAGATTTGAACCATAAAGATAAGTCTTGCTGACTCCAGGCCCAACACAACTCACTGCACCATATCGAACTGCCATTTGGCAAGTAGCAAAATGACTGATCCAAAACAAACTGCTAGGTGAGTAAGAAGGGGGATGCCCACACATCCGAGGCCACAGGCCTTGCTCACCCCATCAATACCTAGAGATTCACCTTCTCAGAAGTGATTTTTAAAAAATTCTTGCCTTTATACTAGGGACTTTCCCTTTGTTCCAACCTTTTCTGATGTCAAAACTCTAAATTTAAGCACTGACCCCAGCCCAATGACTGACACATAGGAGCCACTTAATAAGTGCTTGTTAACTTAATTGGAGTTATGGTCTCCATCTCTGGTCCTGCTTGGGTCTTCAGGTTTGACACCTTCCACCACATCTTATGAGACTGTGCTATTGCCACCATATCTTGGTAATTATAACAATATTTAACATTTACACAGCACTTTAAAGTTTGTAACCAATTTGATTTCATTGGATCCTCACAAAAGCCTTGGGAGGTAGGCGCTATGATTACCCTTATGTTACAGATGAAGACATTGAGATAAATACAAGTAAGTAACTTGCCTAGGGTCATACAGCTAGTATATGTCTGAGGCTAGACTTGAACTCGGCCCTAGTTCACCCTATTTCTGACCCATGATCTAACATTGAATCCATGCACCACCTCACTGCAAGGCATCATCCTCCTGCCTTTGCTTGTCCATGCTGCTACACACTCTAAATCACTAGGATATATTCTCCTAAGGCTCATTAATAAGGAAAGAGAATGGTGTAAAAAAATATCAGGTAACCAATTGAATGATACCGAAACTTGCTTAAACTAACCTAACCTTTAGCCACCATTTTATAGGCCTAGATGAATCTCATTATACTCTCAGCCCACATCCTAATACCCTGGCACACTACTTATATCTCAGGCTCCCTCAAAGGACACCAGAATCCCCCCACACCCTCTTATCTGCTTGAGTGAGCTGGATGGACCCATTCCATATGCCCCAGTTCAACCAGAAATCCTGCTGACAAAAGAACAGACTGTTGGTTTGGCCATCCATTAAGAACTAGAAGGGACTATAATTCATCTAGGTCATTGACTCCAAGAATGAGGAAGTTTCCACTGGTAGAGGTTAAATGGCCAGTAAGTATGAGTCATGATTAAAGGGGAGAGAAGAAAAAGAACTCATAGAAGATGCTATTATACTTTGTTACCAAATCTCCCATTGGCAAGGGGGATGGTTAATAATATTAATAATACATTCTATTTCATCCTTTATGCAGGTGTCAAACTGATGATTAACCACAAGTGTGAACATGTTACCCCCCCCCCCGCCTAATAAATTCCAATGGCTTCCTATCACCTCCACAATCAAATGTAAAACCTTCTGTTTCTTTCAAAGTCTTTCATGACCTGACCCTTTCCTGCCTTTTTGGTCGTCCCTCTCCACGTACCCTGGTATCCAGTGACGTTGATCTCCTTGCTATTCCTTAAACACTGCACCCCATCTTTTGACTCCAGGCATTTTCACTTCCTGTCCCCCATGCTCTCCTCATGTCCACTTCCTGACTTCCCTCAAATTTCAGCTAAAGTCCCATCTTCTACAGGAAGTCAGTTTCAGTCCTCCATAATCATTGAGCCTTTCCTCTGAGATTATCCCTGATTTATCCTGTATGTAGTTTATTTGTGCATAGTTGTTTACATATTGTCTTGTCTATTAGATTGTGAGCCCCTGCTAAGTACAGAGTCTGACACATAGTTGGTATTTAATAAATGCTTATTGAACAACTGCCTAGTTAGGATATGTGCGGTAAACTATGAGTTTGCATTGACACTATGATATTGAGACAAGCCATCTCACTGAAGAGATATTGCTGAATCGAACAGAGAATAAAATAGAGCTAAGAGCTCAAGAGAACTGAGCTGATCTAATCTCTTATGATCTCAGAAGAGACCTCTGTTACTTGGAAAAGCAAATCAGAGGAAGAAAGGCTTTGGGCTAACACCATTCTTAGAAAAGCGGGCTAAAAGAAGGCAAACGTTGTCTTTGGTTGCACTCTTCTGCAGAACCTAGCCAAGGGATCGGACCTAGGGAAGTTCTACAGCTCACAGGGGCTTTGACTGAATGAGCAGAACGCTTCATCGGCAGCCCAGAAGAGGGGTGGCCCAGCTGGATCAGTGAGTGGGTCCTACTAGCCCGAGGTGCCAAGCGCCAGCAGAGAAGTAGCTCTGACTATCTGGATTGCTGTGACAAAGTCAGTCAGGATGTGTTCGTCCTTTGTTGCCGAAGAAAACCCTGCCATCAGAGAAATGATGACATGACTTGCACTTGACTTTGTTTTGAGTGAGGGAAGGCTGTGCAGGTCACCAGCCTCACTTTTCCTCCACAGTCCTCTGAATCCAGTGACCAGATAGTCAACAGGATGACTGGAGATGACTCAGAATGACACAATTGGGGTTAAGCGACTTGCCTAAGTTCACACAGCTAGTGAGAGTCAAGTGTTTAATGTGAGATTTGAACTCAGATTCTCCTGACTCCTGCACTGGTGCTTTATCCACTGCACCACCTAGCTGCCCGAGTCTGGTAATAAGCACTCATTAAGTACTCATTAAGTACCAACTGTATAACAGGTGACATGCCAAGTATTTAGGATACAGAGAAAGGCAAAAAGATAGTTCCAACCTCAAAGGGCTCACAATCTAAAGCTAGCACAGAGTTGTAGGTTGTCCTGAATGTATGGATCCCCTGTGCACTCTCTTCTCAGATGAACATGTACCAGTGGGAGAATGTGTTCCAAGAATTCATGCTGCTGTTGTTATCAATGCTAGCATCATTTTGCCTTCTATTTAGTAAATGTTGCTGATTTAGAGTTAATGAACGTCAGTTGGCTGAGTTGAAATGAGAAGCTCACATAGGAGCTTCAGCAAGCAGTAGTAGGAGTGTGTTCCAGCAACAAAGATTACCCTTAAGTAACCCTAGGCAGTTAGGTGTGCAGTAGAGAGAGAGCCAGGTCTAGAGTCAGGAAGATCTGAGCTCAAATCCAGCCTCAGACACTTATTAGCTGTGTGACTCTAGGCATGTCACTTCACCTCTGCCTACCTCAGTTTCTTCTGCAGCAAAATAGGGGTAACAACATGAAGAGTTGTGAGAATCAAGTAAGACTGAAAATGTAAAGTGCTTAGCACAGTACATGGCACTGTTATGTCTTGTTTGTGGAGAGCTTGGAACTTTTCACCATCTTCCTAGAATCCTCTCCCCTTTACTGTACCCTTTTTCTAAGACATTTTTCTTTGTTTTTCCCCTCTTCATTAATTTTTCTTCCTATCTTTATTATTTTTTGTCCCCCATGGGATTCAAGTTTCTGAAGCAGATCAGGTGTGGGCTCCCTCATAAATAGTTTCTGGGTTATTGTTTTTATTGATTGTATCTTCTCCTCCATTTTTCTCCTGTGTTTCAGTCTTACAAATGTGTGAGGGGAACAATGTTGGATAGATGTAGTGATATATGGTAAAAATATCTTGTGTCCCAAATCATCAAACTCAGCCATGCCCCCTGCCCTCACCATGCTCAGTCTCTTTATCAAAGGATATAACATTTCATCTCTAACTTTATGTCTCCCAAGTCATTCAGAATGCCACTTGGAACTAGGAACTCACATATAACTTTCACAATGGATAGAGTGCCCCCCATACAGGCACAACATTCTTTTAGAGAAGGTGGCCTCTGAATATGTAAACTTCCCTCAGACCAAGCCTATCAAGAGTTGGTTTCCCATCTTCCACCAGAGGTACATGATTCCTCACCCATGGAAATTAGCTGATGCATAACTGCCCCACTAGTAGGATGAGTCCCCTTCCAGTCCCTGCAACCTCAGTCCCTCCCCTCTGCCCCCTTTTCCCTCCTTGCATGTTGGTTGGGTTTTTTTGCTTCTCTTCTGCCAAATTTTCCTCTACTTCAGTAATTTTGTCACAAAATCTATTAGTTCCCCTTTCACTTCTTTAGAGAGTATCTCTTACATGAACTCAGATTTTTTGTATCTGCTAACTGAAATTTTTCATAGAGAGTTCCAATTTCTGACATATAATTTCTTCTTTGAATCTTATTTATTTTTTTAGCCATTCTGTATTTTTGATGCTACAGAAAAGTAGCAGAAATTTGTTTCAAACAGAAATGGTGTGTCAACAGTGTGCTATTTTTTATCAGAAACTACTGGTTCACTTTCCTTCATACTATAATATTTGATGAATGTTTTGTATTATCTCTAAGGTCTTTATTCATTCTTCCTCCTGACTTTAGGATCTTCTCCATTGATTTATCTGCTTTGTTCTAGAGTGTTATTGAGGCCCTTTCTCTTTTGCCCTTTATAAAAATGCCCCCCTCCTCACTTTCTGTCTCCTTCCTTCTTTCTGGTGTGCAAACTTTTGTGGCTAGGCTGCAGAGCTCTCCCTTACCCTATTCGCGCTGTGGGATACAAGATTTGCTGACCAAGTCCTTTATCCTGAATAACCTCCAGTGAGACAGTCCTATTTCCTTCAGGCCTGACAAAAACATCCACACTATTGTCCTCTCCTATTTCTACTTCCTATCTTCCATATGACTTAGCATAATCGGTATCTGAAATATGGGAGGATCAGATGCAAATGCATCAAGGGTCTCTATCCTAGAACTGGTCCTTGACGAACCCTGTGAGTTTGCTTTGCATGCCTATTGATGATGATGGAATTTGGTGGGGGAGGGGCACCCTAAATATTAAATTTCTCCAGGATTACCACAAGGGATGTTAGTTTATTGGAGATTTTGACTTCTGTGGATTTTGTTGTAATAATTCTATACCTGGAGCATAATTTCTTTGGGGAGAGGTTATTGGAGCTGTATAGTGATGAAGAGATCTGGAAAAAGCAACTACCAGCTTACTAGTCCCATGGGAGCTCTCTCCAAGCTGTTTCAAAGATCATTAACAGTGGTTGAAAAGTCATACCTGCCAGTTCTTTCAGAAAGTAATCTATCTGGACCAAGTCACTTTAACTCTTCAAGGACAGTAAAGTACTTTCTTACTATTCAAGCTCTGAGCACAATGCAAACCACTGGATATCGGGATATTTATTACAGGGGAAATTCAAGCAGGAAAAAGGTAAGAAAATAGCAAAGAATGGAAGTGGAAAATGGAAATGTCCAATTTTGCTTCAAGGATTTTCACCGCACTTTATGATCAAATCATGGAGTCAGTGTTTATATTCTGTACCTCATAGCTGCCTATAGGTAGCATCATAATAATAGCTAGCATTTATGGAGCACTTTAAAGTCAGCAAAACACTTTACATGTGTTATCTCACTAGATCCTCATAATAACCCTGGAAGGTAGTTGCCATTATTAGCCCTATTTTGCATATGAGGAATCTAAGCCTTAAAGAGGTTAAGCAAATTATCCAGGCTCATGCAACTGGAAAGTGTTTGGGGTAGAAATTTGCAGTTGGGTCTTCCCAAATCTAGATCCAACATGATATATTGCACTAAACAGCTACCTCACAGGAAGAGAAATGGGACATACCTCTCCCATGAACTTGGAAACCACTGTGGTTACAGAATAGCAAACAGGAACCATCACAGCTGGTACAACGTGGGAGGTGGAGGAAAAGGGCAAAGAACTTAACAGTTTAGGCAGTTCCATTTTGAGGAGGTGCTAACTTCCACAGTGACTGTTTCTATAGAACTCAAAGCAGAGCACTTCTAATGATTCTGGAAACTGACTTGCTCTCATTCTGCCATAGTAAAACCTACCCTGCAATTTCTAGACTCTCTTTTCTCATAGTTTCCTATGCATGGAATGCCCTCCTTCTTCCTCTTTACAGATGAATCTCTCCTGTCCTTTGAAGCCATACAACACAATGTAATACAATACAATATACATCCATTAAGTGCCTGTGTGTAGAGAACCACACCAGAAAGAAGGAAGGAAGGAAGGAAGGAAGGAAGGAAGAAAGGAAGGAAGGAAGGAACGACTTGACTGAAAACATCCTTCAAGCCTACCTGTCTCCTTATGGGTCAAAAAAAAAATCACAGGTGTTACCCCTGGTAGCAACATCTTCTACCTCTCCATCTTCTCAACTTTGCCTGTCAGCTATTTATCTGCCAATCCTACTAGTATCACTTCGTTACCAAGACTGCCTACCCTAATAAAAGTTCCCTGACTTTGTTCCCAACTAATCTGTCCTTGCCTGACCCTTGGCTTGGATTTAAATTTCTCAGTACTGACCCTACTCCTTTAGTACCTGCTTATCTCTTCAAATTTCTAACTTTGTTCCAAGTTATTAACAAAACAGTTCTTACCTCAAATCACCCACCTTCCCAGAAAATACCTTCTGTTACTACAGATAGTGCCATGGTCTAATCCAATAGTTGTAACAAATTAACTGTGCTGCTGGCTGACAGGAGGGTGCCTTAATAACATAGTCCAAATGACAAGTTTTTCCTTTGCTTGAGAACAATGGTGGCCCCTTTCTGAAGTTAGATTTGCAGCTATGTGCTTTCAACTTTTTAATTTATCAGCTCATACCTGCTGTGTGAACCATAGTAATACTTAACTTCTTGGTTATCTAGACAACTCTCTAAGACTATAATTCATGTATTATTCATATATAATTATTCACATAATTCATATATCTGCACATTGCATAAAATATGCTAGTCTGCTTTGGTAGGAGTGATCTTTTCCAAGAATTCCCTACACCAATAAAATCATAGGTCTAACCCTATTCTATGTTAATCAATTAATTATAAAAATAATAGAGCTAGGTCAACTACAGTTGAGTATAAAATGAGTATATTTCCCAAGTAGAGATAGTGCAGAAAGATGAGAAAGAACTGAGAAGAGTCTTCAGGAGCACACATGTTTTAGGAGACCGATGAGTAAACAAAAGAGAGAGAAAAAATAGTTGGATAGATAAGAAGAAAACCAAGAGAAAGAAGACAGTAGCATAAATTCCAACTAAGGAGAGAATATCCATAAGGAGGGACTAATTGAAAGACTCACCCATGGCAGAGAGGTCAAGAAGGATGAGAAATGAAAAAAAAAATTGTCTTGATTGATGAGGATGATCCTCATAGTATTAATAACAACCATTATTTACAAAGTACTTTAAGATTTACAAATATTATCTCACTTCATCTTCACAACAACCCTGAAAGTTAAGTAGTATTACTATACCCATTTTACAGATCAAGACAGAGATTGTGACTTGCCCGATGTCACATAGTAAATTTCTGAGGTACAATTGAATTCAAGCTTTCCTGACTCAGTCAATAAACACTTATTAAGTACCTACTATAGGCAAGGCACTATGCTGTGTTGGGGATGCAAAGAAAGATAAAGGACAGTCCCTGTTCTCAAGAGGCTCACAAGTGCATACTGTGTACGTATAAGATATTTACAGGACAAATTGAGATAATTAACAGAGGGAAGGCATTAGAATTTTAAGCATGACTGGAAAAGGCTTCCTATAGAAGGGGGCATATTAGTTGGGACTTGAAGGAAGCCAGAAAAGCCAAGAGGTGGAGATGAGGAGGGAGAATGTTCTAGGCATGGGGAACAGCTGTGAAAATACTTATAGTCATGAGATGGAATATCTTATTCAAGGAACAGCAAGGAGACCACTGTCACCAAGTCAAGAGCACCCAGAGGGAGGCCATGTGTGTGTTCATCCTTCGTTGCCGAAGAAGACCATGCCATCAGAGAAATGATAACATGACTTGCACTTGACTTTTTTTTTGAGTGAGGGAGGCTGTGCAAGGTCACCAGCCTCACTTCTCCTCCAGAACCTTCTGAATCCAGTGACCAGATATTCATCAGGATGACTGGGGATGACCTAGGATGAAGCAATTGGGGTTAATGGACTTGCCCAAATTACACAGCTAGTGAGTGTCAAGTGTCTGAAGTGAGATTTGAACTCAGGTCCTCCTGACTCCTACACTGGTGCTCTATCCACTGGACCACCTAGCTGCCCCAAGGAGGCCATAAAGTGAAAGGCTCAGTAGTCCATCCACTGCTCCACCTAACTGCCACCTGATGACTTCGAAGACGTTGATATTAAAGGAATTCCCTTTATCCTTCGAATAATCTCTCTCTTCATCTTCTACTACTGCCTTCCTTTAAGTCCTAACTAAAATCTCATCTTCCACAGGAAGCTTTCCCTAACCCATCAATTCTCAAGCATCCCTCTATTAACTATTTCCTATTTATCCTGTGCGTAGCCTGTTTGTGAAGGTTTATGTGTTGTCTCCTCTGTTAAGAGTATGAGATCCTAGAGGACAGGGACTGCCTTTTGTCTCTTTTTTGTATCCCTAGTGCTTAGCACAGTTCCTGGCACATAGTAGATGCTTAATAAATGTTTATCAATCCATGAAATAAGAATTGTGTTTTGCAGGGATTCCACAGGAATTCAGACAAGTAAACTCTTCTATCTACCTTCTGTCTAGGTAAAAGCCCAGCTGGAAGGTTCATACAGTTTCCTTCTTCAGACACTGATCAGATGACACTGGTGTTTGTCAGTGTGTTTGGAACCCCACTTGATTGTCCAAGATGGCATCAGCCTTGACAATTATGATTGCGGCTGATGCATGTGGACACTCTGGCCAAGTGTTATTTTCCAGGAAATCCTCCATTATAGAAACTACCGTTGAGGTGAGGTCTCAAAAAGGACTGCCTAAAGTTGCACAATTTGTGCCAACTTGATGAGCACCGTATAAGAAAGCAGTATTTTGTTTAGTTTTGATATTTGGAGACAACCAGCCCTTACCACTGGGAAAGCTCAGCAAGGAGGGTTCTGTACAAACTGCTGACAGGAATCAATGACCAGAAGATACCTTGAGGCTATATGGGACCACAGCCCATATTTAATAACGGATGGCTCACCAGTCACACTGGATTCAGAAAACCTAGGGATGGACCCACATTCTGTCAGGTGAATAGATGAAGACAGCACACAGGTGAGGATACTCCCCTGATCCAACTGAAACTTCATTACATCCCTGTCTGGCAGCTGAGCCAGCTGCTTCCAGGTGTGGCTGAATCCAATGTGACATTGTGCTCTTCAGAGATGGCTCCAGAATCCCCAAGAGGCCGAACGGAGAATCTACCCTTACCCAAGATGTTCTGCGAGACCTTCCAAGGCTCAGCCTGGGAAATCATGGGAAAGAAACATTCCATCTGCCTGCCAGACTCACATCCTCACCTCATGCCCTGCGCCCCAAAAAGAAGCCTGAACGGAGATTTCTCCAATACAGTTCACAAATTCAGAATAAGCTGGAGAAATCTACTGGGGTGGTAGAGGTGATGTCTGAACTACAAAAAAAATTTTTAAAGAAATTTAACTTTGTTACTTTAAATTATGTCTAATAATGCAATGAGCCCCCAGAAAAATTAAATGAAGGTGAAGGACAAATTCTCCCGTGCTTATTCTAATGAGTGGATTGAAATCATTAGCAGTTAGCATGGTGATTTGCTGAAACAGGATGTTGTGAAAATGGTTTTTAAAAAGGTGCTTGAAAAGTAGGCTAAACATTCACCCTTTAACTAATTTGTTTGTTTTTTCATTATGCACAGGTGCAAGGCAGTCCAACAAACATTTAAATTCTGAATGGGTGGGGTCTGAATCAATATGTCAATAGTTTTTTAAATGAATAAAGGGAACAACCATGTTGTATGAACAATAAACTATCAAGATTTAGCACATATTTTATACAATAAAATTTACAACAAAATTATGACATTTTAAAAGATCTCTGTCTCTTGGTAAAGAATAATGGAATAAGGGTCAATGTGTACCAGAGATTGGTGGATATAACAGGCCCTGAGGGGAAAAACATTTCTGGAATAGAAGGATAGTACAGTAAAAAATATAGACAATTGATAGATATAAAGATGAAATAGAGATAGGACTATAGAAATAGCAATAGAGAAGACATAGAGAAGGCAAATAGAGAAGAAGGATAGAACTAGATATGGAAAGAAAAAGGGAGAAAAAAGGACAGGGTCATAGAGAGAGACACAGATATACAAATACAGATTATATATACGCAGATATAAAGAGAGAAATGGATAAATACAGTTATGGATAGATATCACTATATCTCCAACTGGATGTACAAAAAGCTAGGTCAGGTTAATGCCACATCCACTGGTGTTGTGTTTGTCCTTTGTTGCCAAAGAAGACCATGCCATCAGACAAACAATGACTTGACTTGAACTTGACTTTGTTTTGAGTGCAGGAGGGCTGTGCAGGTCACCAGCCTCACTTCTCCTCCAGAGTCATCTGAATCCAGAGACCTGATATTCCTCAGGATGACTGGAGATGACCCAGCATGCACTGGGAGACCTTTGACCCTCTAGGCCAAGGTCTTTGCAGGCACTAACTTACCCTAAGTGAGGCATCAGGCTGGGTAGGGAACAGCAACAGTTATTATTGATAATCACTCTCAAGCTAGGAAGGTCCAGAATCCCAATAGTGAGTGCAGTAGGTTGAAGGTTTTGCCTGATGTCTTTCTTTCTTGACCTCATTAAAGGGGCCATGTCCTGGCTACTTCTTAAACATGACTGTTCAACGAATGGCCATTGCCTCACCCTAAGTGAGTGCCTGCAAAGACCTTGGCCTAGAGGGTCAAAGGTCTCCCAGTGCATGCTGGGTCATCTCCAGTCATCCTGAGGAATATCAGGTCTCTGGATTCAGATGACTCTGGAGGAGAAGTGAGGCTGGTGACCTGCACAGCCTTCCCTCACATCCACTGGTAAGTAGGTTTCTAACAGTCAAGCAGAGATAATCTCCTCCTCCTAAATTAACTTAATCTCTATAAGAATTTTTTTAAGCACTCAGGCAATTTAGCATTTGAGATATCTTAGGTAATCTTGAAAAAAGTAAATTGAATCAAGTTATATGGTTGGACCACACATTACAAGGAGCCAAAAGGCAGAGGGAGATTGGAAACTAGGTGCCATGAGTAGAGACTACTTTCTCTGAAAGTTTGTCTTCTAAAGGTTTCCCAGAGTTGACTTCCCCTTTACATACAGCTCTAGTTGGCTATAGAATGCATTACAAAGTCAATCTGGCTAATCATTAATAGCAGGAACTACAGTGGTACAAGGTATGAGAATGACACCATAGTGTGTATGAAAAGGCATGTTTTGATGAGATAAGTGAATTTCATTGTTGTAATAGTATCCTGCCATGGGGAAGAGGGTCTCCTATTCATAGGTTTATAGATTTAGCAGAAAGTGACATTAGAGAAAATCTAGTCCAACCCCTTAATTTTACAGATGAGGAAACTGAGCCCAGAAAAGGAAAATGATTGCTCGAGGTCACATAGGTAATAAGGAGTAGAGCTGAGATTTGAACCTAGGTTTTTTCTGATTTCCAATTGATCATTTTTTCTACCATACCATTTAACCTCTAATCATCTTCATGACATGAGGCATATTGCTTGAGATATTTTGCAGTTTCAATTTTGGTACTCTATTTATTAGACTGAAGGGAGGATGGTGGTCCTATGACCCAGAAAGGTGATTCTTTGAGAAACAGCAAATTATAGTGAAAATAACACTGATTTTGGAGTCAGAAGACTTAAGTTCAAATCTTATCTCTGACAACAATAGCTCTCTATAACCTTAGAAAAGTCACTTAAACTTTCTACATCTTTGTTTCCTGATATACAAAATAAAAAGTATTCAAACTATGTGCCTGTCAGCTGTACTCTGAGGAAAGCAATTTGTGAGCCTTCACAAATGCAATGTAAGTGTGAACAACTTCTGAACAGAATGATATAAAAGTCTTGGTCCAAAAATGAGATAAAATGGAGATTTCAATCAGAGCTGATAGAACTAGTGAGTGACTAAAGGACCATATATCTTCCTTAATGAGCAAGAGAGCAATTTTGATGGTAATTGAAGGTCCAACACAGAGGGAGTATTAACTCATTTTCAAGGTGCTCACTTCCCCTGCTCAGTGGGGTAAGTCTGTGATTAATCCAGCGGTGCCCTCTCCAAGGAAGGAAAAGGTCAGCAGAGGTTATAATAAACTTTCCAGTTTCCCCACATTTTCTTTGGCCTCAAAACATATCTTATAGACTTGGATGTACCAGCAGATATCTTGTATTGTGAATGGCCACTCAAATTCTCAGATACAAGCATGACTGCAAACAGGCCACTGCCAAGTTGTCATGGCAGAGGCAAGCTGAGCATTGCTCATCAATTTTCTTATTAATCTTAAAAATAAATGTATATGTACAGGTTACAGGAGTCAATAGGAGAATGGCTTTCCTTGAGTTGCCAAATTGCACTAAGGCTAGCCAGACCTGGTTGTGAATGTTCTTTACCTGCTAACAGCAGATCAGACCCAGCAGAGATTTCCAAATGGCTATCTTCACAATGGTACATTTTCCCTCGTGGTTGCGGTGTCCTAGATTGTACATGGTAATGTTAAAACTACTGAAAATAGCACCCAGTTAGATATAATGCTAGTTAAGTGGATAGGTCATCTAAAAGTGCTCCAGGTTCACATAGCTGATATAGACAAGGAGGAGGAACCAGGCTCCCTCAGTGTAGATGGTGTCACTTCACCTCAAGTATGGCCTTTCTTGCGGGCAGTTTTTTCCATATAGCTTGGTTCTTCTTAGCCAAGGTCAGTTTAGGGGAGGAATAGGCACAGAGTTAGGATATAGGGAAGGGTAATCAGTCTAGCAAGAAAATAGACCTTTGATCATATATGATGCCTTAATTTATATGATGAACTATTTGTAAGGATCCAAGTAAATCAAAATAAGGACAAAAATGAAATATTGTTTAAACTCACCGAACACATTTTCACACAATCAGGGAGTCAGGGGAAATATGTGTGTGTGTGTGTGTGTGTGTGTGTGTGTGTGAGAGAGAGAGATCTCATTGGATCCTCACAAAAACCTTAATAAGTAAGTATTATCATCCCTTCTATGCAGATGAGAAAACTAAGGCTGAGAAAAGTTAAGTGACTTGTCCAGGGTCACATAGCTAGTTAGGAATTTGAGTGTATGCCTTCCTGACTACAGGTCTAGCACTGTACCCAATATACCACCTTAAATCCTTGGGAACAAATAGAGGTAGATGAAAAAGTTGAGATAAAGCACCAACAAATGATCATGGCTCAAAAGTTCCTTTTAAAAATACCATAATTTGCTATTACCTTCAGGATAAAATATAAAGCCTTTTGCTTAGCATTTAAAACTTTTCATTATCTTTACAGTCTTTATACTTGCTATTCCTCCATGCACTCTAAGATCCGGCAGTAACGATCTCCTTGATGTTCCTCAAGCACACCACTACCTCTCATCTCTATATCTTTGCACTAGCTATTCCCAATCCCTAGAATGCACTCCCTCTTCCCTCTTCTCTCCTCTCTCCCCTCCTCTCCCCTCTCATCCTCTCCTTCCCTCTCTCTCTCTTGTCTCTCTCTTTGTTTCTCTCCTCTCCTCATTTCCATTTCTTAGAACCCCTGTCTTTGTTTGGGACTTGGCTCAAATGACATATTCTGCAACTGGCCTTTCCTGGTCCCCCCAGCTTCTAGAGTCTTCCCTTCTAAATCCAGCTGCTCTGGAGTATCTCACATATACCTGTTGGTTTCTGTTTTATCTTTCCCCCATCAGAATGTAAGCTCTTTGAGGGTAGGGACAAGCTTTACCTTTTTCGGGGGAGATGCGGGGGTACAGGTGGTGTTGTTTCCTTAGTAATCCAATGCCTGGCACATAGTGCTTCATACATGCTTGCTTGATTGACTGACTAATTAAGTCTGTGAATCCTGAGAGGCCACAGGAGCATTGAGCATGTCTAATGCCGTAACACATCTGGAAGGCCATTTTTGACTATTCATTTTGCTGTATCTGAATCATATGTCCTTTGGAGGTACTGTAGGAAGAAGGCTCACTATCTCAGCCAGCTGGTCAAAGAAATCTTCCTGAACTGCCTGGTAATTGAATATATCAGTTGCAAGACTGATTGAACAGGAGAATGCCATGAATATAGCATATCCATATTTTAGCAGAGTATTTGACAAAATGCACTCAGCACAGTTCCTGACATATAGTAAAGGCTTAATTAAATGCTTGTTGACTGACTGGATGATTCATGAAGGCTTTTTTTAATAAAATGGAAAAACATAGGCTATTTGTCACTGCTTGAACAACCCCATCTTAGAAAAGTGTGGTGATGAACGAGTCAATATCAACATGAAAGGAGGTTCCTGGTGGTAGGATTTTTGGAGTCTGTCATTAACACTGTTGTGTTTAATATTTTTTATCAGTGATTTATATGAAGGCATACACAGCATGCTTAGGAAGTATGTGGATTCTATTTAGCTTGATAAGACTACTAATATATTCAATGTCAGAATTGAAATCCAAAATCTTAATATGTAGACATTATGGGCTAAATATAGTAAGATAGGACTTCATAAGAATAAATATAAAGCCATGCAAAAAAAAATTCCTCCCACAAGCCTAGGATGGGAAAGTCTAACTAGACAGTAGATCATGACAAAAAGCCTTTGGAGTATGAATAGACTCTAGTCAATACTGTACTATGGCTACCTAAAAAGTCAATGACTGCACAACAGCTGTATTTGTGTTCAATTTAGGGAATGGCACTTTTAAAAGGACATAGATAAACTATAGCAAAGCTGGGAAAGACTAACTAACATGGGAAGGGGACATGTCAGAGGAGAAATGGATAAAGGAAAATAGGTTGGTAACGATAAAAAAAAATGATGAGATTTCTATAGCCACTTAACTCCACAAAGCATTTTACCATCATTATTTCTTTCTATCCCCCAAATACTCAGCTAATATGAAGAGAATCTGAATAGAGGGAGGATGTGGAACTGGGAGATAATTGTAGAGTAGATCCTGCTCTAGTTGTATAAGGGAGCTGGGTGCCTTGGGAAGGCTCAGGGAATGGAGCCAAGATGGCAAAGTAGAAAGATGGACCTGCTCTAGCTCTCCCCCCACAGCCCATAAAATACCTATAAAATGACTCTAACAAATTCTAGAACAGCACAAGTCACAAAATGACAGAATGAAAGAGATTTCAAGCCCAAGACAGCCTGAAAAGCCAACAGGAAAGGTCTATTACACTGGAGTAGGAGTGGAGCACAGCCCAGTCAGGGACACATGACAAGAACAGGACTGGAGAAGGCATGAGGGCATGGAATCACAGGTAGCAGCTGCAGTTCCCAGACTTCTCAACCCACAAAAGCCAAAGACAGCTTCAAGGTCAGCAAGAAAGCCCTTTACCTGGAGGAGAGGGGTGTGCAGTCTGACCCCAGACCTGGCCCCAGAGTGGCAAGCAGTCACTACAGCAGCAGCGTCCACTTTTAGAGTCCTTGGCTAAAGACCCTAGGGGAATTGAGGGGCCAATCTAGGTCTCAGTCCTAAGTGATGGTCGTGGGGTAAGGAGAAGTATTGGTGTGGTGGAGCTGGTGGAAGCTCTGGAGAGGGAATCCTACTCATAGATTCTGGGCAGAAAAGAGTGCTTGTGGTTGCTCACAGATCAGAGCTTAGTCCAGAAGAGGAGAAAACTCCTCTCCCTTGATTGTACCACCCTGGAGTAACTGAGAACTTATAAGTCCCTACAGTATAACCTCCACTTGACAAAGGACTCAAAAGTCAATTAACTGACTTAAAAAATGCCCCAAAAAAGATGGGGAATGAGACTGTAGAAGGTTACTTTCCTGGTGAAAAGGTATTTTCTTCCATCCTTTTGGATGAGGAAAAACATGAAAGTCAAGGCTTCTACATCCAAAACCTCCAAAAAAAATATGTGATGGTCTCAGGGCATGGAAGAGCTCAAAAAGGATTTGAAAATCAAGTAAGAGAGGGGGAGGAAAAATTGGGAAGAGAAATGAGAGTGATGCAAGAAAATCATGAAAAATGGATCAACAGTTTGCTAAAAGAATTCCAAAAAAATACTGAAGAAAATAAGACCTTTAAAAATGCACTAACCCAAAAAAGGTCCAAAAAGCCAATGAGGAGAGAAATGCTTTAAAAAGCAAATTGGCCAAATGGAAAGGAGATTCAAAAGCTCACTGAAGAAAGTAGTTCTTTAAAAATTAGAATGGAGTAGATGGAAGCTAATGACTTTGTGAGAAACCAAGAAATTACAAAACAAAACCAAAAGAATGAAAACATAGAAGACAGTGAAATATCTCATTAGAAAAACAATTGACCTGGAAAAAAGATCCAGGAGAGATAATTTAAAAATTATTTGTCTACCTAAAAACCATGATCAACAAAAGAGCCTAGACATCATCTTCCAAGAAATTATCAAGGAAAACTACCCTCATATTCTAGAACCAGAGGATAAACTAGAAATAGAAAGAATTCACCAATCACCTCCTGAAAGAGATCCCAAATGGAAAATTCCTAGGAATAGTGTAGCCAAATTCCAGAGTTCCCAGGTCAAGGAGAAAATATTACAAGCAGCCAGAAAGAAACAATTCAAGTATTGTGGAAATAAAATAAGGATAACATGGGATTTAGCAGTTTCTACACTAAAGTACAGAAGGATTTGGAATATGATATTCCAGGAATCAAAGGAGCTAGAATTACAACCAAAAATCACCTACCCAGCAAAACTGAGTATAATACTTCAAGGGGAAAAATGAAATTCCAATGAAGTAGAGGACTTCCAAGTATTCTTGTTGAAAAGACCAGAGTTAAATAGAAAACTTGACTTTCAAATACAAGAATGAAGAGAAACATGAAAAGGTAAACAGGAAAGAGAAACCTTAAGGAACTCATTAAAGTTGAACTGTTTACATTCCTACATGGAAAGATGTTATTTGTAACTCATGAAATCTTTTTCAGTATTAGGGTAGTTAGAGGGAATATATATATATGTAGGTGTGTATGTATATATGTGTATGTATGTATATTATATTTGGGTAGACATGTATATGTGTGTATGTGTGTATATATATGTGTGTACATTTATATATATATATATATATATGCGCGCGCATACACACACAAAGACAGAAGGCACAGGGTGAACTGAATATGAAGGGAAAATATCTAAAAAATAAAATAAAATTTACTGTTGAATGGAATGTACTAGGAGTAAGAGAAAGGGAGAGATAGAATGTAACAAATCATCTCATATACAAGAGGGAAGAAAGAGCTTCTACAATGGAAGGGAAGAGGGGAGATGAAAGGAAATAATTGAAGCCTTACTATCATGAGATTTGGCTTAAGGAGGGAATAATACACACTCCATTGCATATGGAAATCCATTTTACCCTACGGGAAGGCAAGGGAGAAGAGGGTAGGAGAGGGCAGATAATAGAAGGGACAGCAAATTGGAGAAAGGGATAATCAGAAGCGAACACTACTGTGGGAGGACAGGTCAGAGAGAATGGAATAAAAGGAATGGCAGGATAGGACAGAAGGAAATGTGGTTAATCTTTTGTAACATAAATATTATGGAAGTACTTTGCATTGTTATACATGTGGGACCTGTATTGAATTGCTTGTTTTCTCAATAAGGGTGGGTGGGGAGGAAGGGAGAGAATATGGAACTCAAAGCTTTAAGAATGAGTGTTAAAAATTGTTTTAGAATGCAACTAGAAATTAAGCTACACATGCAATGGAGTATAGAAATCTATTTTTCCCTACAGGAAAATAGAGGAGAAGGGGGATGGAGGAAGAATAGGTAATAGAAAGGAGGAATAGACTGGAGGAAGGGGTAGATGGAGTGCATGCTATGCTGGGGTGGGAGAAATGGGGAGACAATTTTAAATTCAAATTCTTGTGGAAGTGAATGTTATGAACTTAAAACAAATAAATTATATATTTTTAAAAAGAATAAAAAAATCAAGTTAACCAAAAAAAAAAATTGGGAAGGCTGGTGGACCAAAGACAAAGAGAACTCAGAATTTAACCAAGTCCCACCTCCAACCCCTAACTTAATTCATCATAAATAATAGATATAGGGCTGGAAAGAGAAACTTACAAGGTCATTCAGGCTAACTCCCCTATTTTACAGATGGGGAATTCAAGTGTCAGAGAGGTTAAGTGACTTGCTCATACAGATAGTAGACGGAAGACTTGGGATTTGAACACAGGACCTTTTATTCCAAATCCAGTGCTCTTTTCACTGTAGCACAGTGCATCTCACAATTAACCCTTGCTCAGTTTGCACCTATCTCTTGTTTTGCTCAGTTACACTTCAAAGCTGACAAAAAGCCCAAAGGATGGGGAACGCTCCTTTAATATATTCCTGGAGTTTCACCACAGGATTCAATTAAAAGAGACATTCAAACCAACAGGAGCCAGTCAGAGGACATCTATAGCTACTCTGAAGCATGTGTTTTGAGGCATGGAAAAGGGTGAAGGGAGAAGTAAGGATATTCTAGAGCCAGCTTGAACTGGCTTCAGGGAGTCAATTGTTAAATTTCAGTGTGAGCAGTTACCCTCAGAAATCAGTAAGATACAAATTAGGGCTTGACTTATTAATGTGTTGATTGTCTAAACTTAAGAAAATGTTGAAGAAAATGTTGATAATGGAAATTAAACTTAAAACTATGTCATGTCTACTTCTTATTCAGACTCAATTATTAAATATTTATCAGGACACCTCTGGATAGACCCTCCATCACAGCATACAAATTCTATATGTATATATTTTTTTCTTTCTTTTGCTTTCTTCTCAGCATTCTCTGCACTCCTTAATATGTCTTACCATGTTTCACCAAATTCCTCATTTTGTTCAAACAGTGTAATAATATTCCTTTCCATGTGTATATCACAATTTCCTTATGCGTTCCCAATTGATGAGTACCCACTTTCTTTCCAGTACTTTTTCTACTACAAAGAGAGGTGCAATGAATATTTGTGTATATATGTGTCCTTTCTTTCCATCGCATATTCTGATAGAGAAATTGATGGGTCTAAGACTGTGAAAGGTTTAGTGATTCAAGTAATTCCAAATTGTTTTCCTTAACAGTTGGGTCAACTGACAGCTCCAGTAGAGGTGGATTAGTGTGGGACACAGAACATCTCCCACAGTGAGAAGAAGCTATCTCATTAGTCTATAAGAATAGTATGCTATAGGCCAGTGGGCAATGGCAGAAGAGTTTGTAGACCCATAGGTTTGTGGGACATGACTTCAAAGGAACTGGATTAGCAAACCTCTGTCTAGCTGAGAGTGGTCCTGCTGGTTCTACTTTCTAAGCTCATTGAGCCATATTCTCAAAGTATGAGTATCTCACAAGGATGTCTAGTGGATTTAATTATTTTGGCCATTATACTCTTCACAAGGTCAGGTAACTGAAAGATATAGAATTAAGAAATGTCAGAGCTGAAAGGGACCTTACAGCGTGACATCTTAGCATTAGAGAAGACCTTACAAAATCCAGTTCAACCCCTTATTGTATGGAAGAGGAACCTGAAGCCCAGAGACATTTCTTCCTCTTTAAAATGAGGGATTTGAACTGGATGGTGTCAAAGGTTCCTTCAGTAACTAATCCCCAAGTAATCAATGCCCTTCCAATCATTTTGTATGTACTTTGCGTTTACTTATCTGTGAATATCACTTTCACTTATCTTATAACATCACCTCCACTCCAGCAATATGAGTTCATTCAAGGGGGAAATATCTTACCTTTTCATTTATATCTCCAGCACCTACCAAAGTGTCTGGCATGTATGGTATGTACTTTGCGTTTACTTATCTGTGTTACTTATCTGTGAATATCACTTTCACTTATCTTATAACATCGCCTCCACTCCAGCAATATGAGTTCATTCAAGGGGGAAATATCTTACCTTTTCATTTATATCTCCAGCACCTACCGAAGTGTCTGGCATTGAACAGATACATAATAAATGACTCAATTAAGTCACACAACAAGAGTTTCACAGCTAGTATTAGAGTTCAGGCCTCCTGACCTCTAGTCTAGGATTCTTTACCTTGCATGAAGCTGCCATTCAAGTTACAGTTTTTCTTCCAAAACTTCTCTTTGGAGAACATTTCAGCTTCTCTTGAAGAATTCTTTGCCCTTTCCATATTGAAGTTAGAGAGATAGGCTTATTTGCAAATCACGGGTGCTGAAATACAGACAGGAACTTGATTTCAAACCTGAAGGGCCTCCATTAGGGACTGAGAGAGTCATGTGTGGAAAGTAAGTCACCTATCAAGAGCAAGAATGGAGAAAAAGGTGGGGGAAGATAAGGAGATCATCCGTAGTACAGATCCAAACTCACAAGAATCTAGCCCACCAAATAATAGGCCAAAAGAATAACCACCCTTCCCCCTTGCTTGAGCTTTGTGTAAAATAAACTAACACAGAAAGAATCTATCAGTAAGTTCCTTAAAAATTAGCTAAGGAAAAGAAAGTCAGTGGGTAATTAAGAAAAACATAACTCTCAGAAGCCTTGTCATTTTGAGCTTGTATTCATTAATAGGTCAATGAGGTACACCCAGCTATCTCTAGTAAATGAAAATTACTTTGCTTCCTAAGTAAATTATATTTTCCTTTTTCTTTCTGGTCCTATTATTTGTGGAATGGGAGAATTATTTTTCCCCTGACCTTGAATGCCTGGAAAATTTAAGGAAGATTTGTTTCCCCAATAAAGAACACTATAGGCAGGCTTCTCAAGAAATATCTTTCTTTTTTAAGTTAGAGAGGAATACTTGGTTTTGATTTTGAATTAGTACAAGGGTACAACTCACAATCATATCCTCTCAGTGGTCCTTTTGAAACTGTGGGTTTGACTATAACAGGAGAAAGAGGCCCTTTTTCCAGCAGAAAAAACATGCACACTTGATATATACAAAGAAGTTCTGGGCTGGTGGACTTCCTTCTCTGAGGGAAGTGGGGGTTAGATCTTTCACAGCTTGCAATAGTCCCCTCTTTCAAAGAGGAAAGACTCAGGGGCTACAGAAGCAGCAGATATCATGACAGTGAAGCTATTTACCATGTGACTATATTTTCTGATCATTGGAGTTTCATGAAAGTGTTGTATAATGAAAAGAGCAATGTTTTCACAAAATGAAAAATATTCACAATGATTACAAAAAGGGAAATGTTAAGATCACTAAAAAAAGAAGCCAAACTCAGAGTAATTGAAAATGCCAAAGTGGCACCAGAAAGATAGGGATTCTCAGGCAGAATTTTGTCTACATTATTAATCACTAGATGAATGGGAGCTATCATTCCCTAAAGCTTGGATTTTGTGGTTTTCTCAACAGGAAAATGTAGATCTTGGAGATTTGATGTTTTCCCTTTGCTATCTTCCAACTGCTGGAAGGCTGACCATCACCATAATCAAGGCCAGGAACTTAAAAGCAATGGATATAACTGGAGCATCAGGTAGGAAACTCAGTAACCTAACCTCTCTACCTCTATCCCTTGAGGTCCTTTTTCAATGGTCCACCCTCAACTGATTGGGAAGATAGCCACTATATGTGCTCATTTTTTCTGATTGATTCCATATAGGAGTCCAGTTTGTTCTTCAGATGCATGTCACTGATTGGTAAATGCAAGACCAGTTCTTGAGAATTAGGCAAGGTTGGGATTTCTCCCCAGAACCAGAGGTGGAGGATTATGAGTGTAGAACACTGCATAGAATATCAGATATTTTCAATATGTTGATTAGTTTTGCTGAACTTTGCAGCTCTTTTTTTATTTCTTCCTTATAAGAGATGGCTCTCTGGAAGGTAGATGGTGATACATTAGAAAATGTGAGTGATATAAAAGTAAAATATATACGCTTTTAAAAGAACCAAGGCCTCGAGTTAAAGTTCCAAGAGAGCAAGAAAACCTTGTACCTCCCTGATTCCAAAACATTATTTCATGTACTCTATGATCTCATTTCTCTATGATCTCCCAGCTCCCAAAACCTATGGGAACTACTTTGATTGTGGTTCCATATTTGCATGGTCTACACTGGCTAGCTACCAGAAAATTGAATCCCCAAAAAATACAATAGGAAGAGATCCTCCACAGTTTAGAGCTAGAGTCATAAGCTAGAAGATGGTGAGGAGAGGTAAGCAGGAAAAGGCAATAACATTGTTTTTTTGTGAGATTGTAAGGCCCTATTTATTGCCTTCTGAAGGCTATCATAGCTTTCCTGGTGGGAAGTTGGGAACCCTAGGGAAGGGGGTTAGGAGGGAAAAGACCTAGAATCAAAGATACAGAAAGAATAGAAATGGCTTATTAAAGAGAGAGCCAGGGACATCACAGACTAGAACAGAAAGCAGCAGTTCAGCAATGAAAAGTGCAGCTTCGCTTTCAGAGGAATAGGCCTCCTTCCTTCCCAGTCCAAACTCTCCATTGCTAGTGATTAATGAAAAGATAAGTCCTGGGGGAAAACCCCACCCATATTTTGATTCTTCTGGAAAGGTAGCTCCCTTTTCCACAGTAATCAGGGAAGAAATTTTACTTTTAGACCCAGATCTGCAATTGACAGCTAATGAGTTTTGTATCATTGAGCATCAATCAGCATTTCTAAGGACTTACTGTACTGAGCACTGTGCTGGGAACTCAAAGATTAGTGTTCTTCCCATTCTCATGGAGTTTATACTCTATCAAGGGAAGCAATGTGCACAATACAAGTATATCCAGAATAAATGCATGGTAGTTGGAAGAAGGGCACTATCCATTAGGGATGACTTCATGTAGAAGATCAAGCAAGAGACTTCACCTCTCAATGCCTCAATTTCCCCCTCTATAAAAGGAAGACTTTGGACTAGGGCAGGAATTCTTAATGTAGGATCCATGAGCTTGTGGATTTTTTTTTTTACATTTTGATAACTATACTTCAATATAATTGATTTCCTTTGTAATCTTATGTATTTCATTTTATGTATTTAAAAGTATGATTTTACAAAGGGGCTCATAGACTTCACCAGACTGGCAAAAAGGTCTAAGACACGAAGATTAGTTGAGTCCCTGTACTAGATTTGCCATAATGTCTCTTCTAGCCCCAAGTTATATAGTCTATGTCCTTCCCACTAAACTTAATTAGATCCAGCAAGAAGGCTGTGCTGAGTCCTGTGGGCAGACAGCACAGGGCCCTGTGACACTAATTTATATACAGGGACAGGCATTCTGGAAACAGACAGCCCCAACAGGTTCAAAAAAAGTCTTCATACCATTTAAAGTGACATCATAGGAAGCCACATCCAAAATCTTGCCCAAATGAATCCCTTAATTGTGTATTATATCCACTCTAGAAGGAAAACCTTTTAGCTCTAAGAGCCTCCTAAGCATTTCAACAGCATAAGGCTTGAATTTGGCTCTAAAAGTACAAGTTCTACACACAGATAAACTTACTCAAATGGGTGTAACACAATACACACACAACATGACAGATACTTTTTGTACTTTGATTAATATTTATTCTCATCTAGTTATGCTCCTTGTGTCTTCACACAGATCCTTACGTGAAAGTCTCACTGATGTGTGAAGGTAAACGCCTGAAGAAAAGAAAAACTTCCACCAAGAGGAACACACTCAACCCTGTTTACAATGAAGCCATAGTCTTTGATGTCCCCCCAGAAAACATTGACCAAATCCACTTGTCAATAGCTGTCATGGACTATGACCGGTGAGATGCCTATAACTTGTACATGGTGGAAATCTTCCGTGGGGTGTTTTTGATCAGTGGGCTCTCGCATGACAGGCAGGTGAAAATGGGTCTGATAGACCAAGAATGAGTATGAATGTATATTTTATAAAAGATCAAAGAAGGAGGAGGTTTAATGGGAAGTTCCAAAATTTTAGAAATAATGCTGAGGCCACTCTCTTCCCCTTTTTCTTGTTCCTCAGTTGCTGATCACTCAATTTTATTTTCCTCTGTTTCACTTTCTTGCACTCTACCAATTCTATCTACCTCAGAATATCAGTAGTGACCACCCCTAGAGACCCTCAACTCTAGGACTTGATGTCCTACTTACCTTTCTCTGTCTCTCTCAGCCCACTGCACATTTCCCTCAAAAGATCGGACTCATTTTCAATTTTAAACTTCAGGCACTTTTGGTAAAAAATAAAAAACGATTTTAAATATGTAGCTTGGAATTTGTGTTCCCTATTTCCCTATCTCTTGAAGTTTTTAATGCAAATTATTGCCAACCACTTAAATGTAATGTAAATCACCTAAAAAGTCCAATGACCAAGCTAGACTTGGTATTTATACATATTAACATATGTAAAGTGCTGTCTTTTAAGATTAATACAGCAAAGATGTATTTATAGCCAAAACTATTAGCCTTTTTCATTTAAAAGTCACAACTTTTTAAAAATAAGCAAAGGAAGCATTAAGCAATATATACACAAATCAATCTTTTAAACATTTTTTAATTAGAATCCTTCCATGTGATGTAAAATTGTCCTACTCCTTGATACTCTTGGTTATCAAATCTTGTCCAAAACTGCACCTAAAATGCTGACAGGTTGTTGACCCTAATATCTAGTAATGCCCTGAATTGACCCAAAGTATGATCATCTGCCAAGGTACAAGACCTTATGAAACAAGTCATATGAATGATAATTCCAAACTAAGTATATAATTCTGTCTTCTGTCTCCTCCATGTTATATCAAATGCTTAAAATATCATCCTGTTAGTTACAATTTCACCAAACCAGCCACATGCAACTCCTGCTAACACTTCAATAGGTTTTTCCAAGAATAAAAAGTACTAAACAACTCAGCTAGAGAGAGAGAGAGAGAGACAGAGAGATAGAGACAGAAAGACAGAGAGAGACAGAGAGAAAGAATTTGATTTCCAAAAAGAGAGCCATAACCAGAATGAAACAGCTATGCTTTATCCCAAGGTGCCAAATTTAGAAGGTGCAAAGAGTATGGACAGTGTTTTGATAGCCTAGGATGAGCTGCCCCCCACCCATTCCAATCTGCAGTGACTCGATGATGGCATTATACCTTGGAAGGTTCACAGTGTAGGTCACAATGAGATCATTGGAGTGTGCCAATTGTGGTGCTTGTTCTGGAGAGGGCAAGGAGAGTTCCAAGTTCCAACTCTGGTTCTAAGTTATGGATCTTGAAGTGTTGGTTTTCTAGATCAGTGGTATCAAACAAATGGAAACAGGGACCAATAAAGCATACATAAATGTTCCTGGGAATTTTAACTTAGAAAACTGCATATTAACCTTATCGATATTTTATTGTATTTTTATTTATTCTGCTAAATATTTCCCAATTACATTTTATTGTGGTTCAGGCCATACTCAGTCCTTGCATCTCAGGTTTGACACTTCTGGTCTAGGTTATATACAACTGGGAATGAGAGAAATGGATAAAAATTCTCTTAAAGGAAAAGAGTCCTTGCTTAAGTCTGAGGGCAAAGGTCACGGAAAGAAAAGTTAATAAGAAAAGAAACTTCCTTTAGCTTAAAAAGGGGCAGAACATATGGGTTTGGTTAGGTTAACTTCAAAAAAAAACTTCAAAAATCTTACTTCAAGGAAGTAATATGGTGAAATATAGAGAAAGCTTCAGAAACATGGGTCCTGAAGGAAAGATATTTTGTCCAGTTGTAAATGAAGGGGAGTTAATCAAGCACTGGCTGGAAGGATAGAATATCCTTTATAAAGAGAAGGTAGAAGTGGGAATAAGAAACTCAATTTTTCTTACCTCCATTATCAAAGCCTGGGAGGCTTTTTCTATCACACCTTCTGTGGGACCTTTATGTTCCCACCTGACACAGACTCTGACCTCATTAACCCTTTCTGCCTCTTTCTGGAATTCAGAGACTGCCTGGGATTAATATGGTAGACAAGTATAATGGGGGCTGTGCAGTGTAATTAATTAATTAATATTTATGAAGCATTGTGAAAGAAAAACAGGAAACCTATTTATGAGAAACATAGGAATAATCCTACAGAAATCAAAGAAACTGGGGGTCTAACCCTAGTCCTCTCCACATATACACCTCACTCTTCCTCCTCTAATTCCAGCTTAAGACATCCTTATTCCGAATAGCCTGGGATCTAGTTTTGAGCACAGCAGAGTATGACACTGACAAGCAGACTGCAATCAATAGTCTGTCTCACTGCATGTAAATAATGGTTGTCACTGAATGTCAACATTTTAAGAAAAAAACATTGTGGGCCATTTTCACAGTGTAGGTCACAATGAGATCATTGGAGTGTGCCAAGTAGGCAATGAAGCAGAGCGACTCGGACGAGATCACTGGAGTGAAATGCTGTCGTACCCTCGGAAACCCATCGCTCACTGGCACCCCCTAGTTGAGGTAAGCCCCACTTCTCTCCTCAGTTTATGCAGTAGAATAAATGTTGTAGTCAAAAGTGGTACATTTCAGGGCAAAGATCCAAGTTCCCAGAATATCTCCCCTCAGATTAAGTTTAGGGGAGAGAGAACAAGAGGGAGAAAGGAAAAAAGGAAGTAAAGAAGGAAAGGAGGAAGGGAGGGAAGAAGGGAGGGAGGAATAGAGGAAGAGAGGAAGGGAGGAAGGGAGGGAGGAAGGGAGGAAGGGAAAGAGAGAGAGATAGAGTCACTTCATCTCTCTAGGCCCTAATATTCTTGTCTAGAAAACGAGGGAGAGTTTGTCTAAACAGTTTCCATAGTTTCTTTCAGTCCTGATAATTTATGGTTCGGTATGCTTGGTAAATGTTTGTTGAATGAATTTATCATTCATTTATATAAAATATTTATACATTTCATAGGAAGGAAGGAAGAGAGAGAGAAAGAGAAAGGCAGGAAGGCAGGAAAGAAGGAAGGAAGGAAGGAAGGAAGGAAGGAAGGAAGGAAGGAAGGAAGGAAGAAAGGAAGGAAAAGCATTTTATATATGTATTATCTCATCTGATAAAAGTTTACAGGTGCCTATCATTTTTTATGCTACAGTCATTTCCCAAGATATACACCTCTCTATTAAACCCTGCCTTGTAACAAGAAAAAGCCTTAAGCAAAACTGGCAGATAAAATAAACCCACTGTACGTAAACAGTCCACTTCTCTAGCCACACACCTCCCTCACCCCCAACTCAAGGTGGTTTCTGAAGAATTGTTTTATTTGACTTAAAGCCAGGGTTTATTAACTTCTTGTTTTTCCCACCCCCTCATTAAATTTGAAGGAAGTTGAATCTGTGCTCACATCTTACAAATTGAATTGTGTAACTTTAGACAGTAGGTTATCCCAACTCTGTGCTTTGTAAACTTCTGTTCCATATGGATACCTTTGGCTTAAAATTAATATTTTTAGGACTTCTGTTATATTTATCTCCCCAATAAAAAAAATGAAAGGTGCTATTTCACTTTTTCTTTGCATGCCCAAGCTTTTGCTCTATGATTTATACATAGTAGATGATTTTAAAATACTGATTGTTGAATTAGTTGGAAATGAATATGGTATAAAAGGGATACAAGTTTCATAACAAGATGGTGTGGTGGGGGAGATAAGAGAATCATAGACTCTTAGCTCGGAGGGGAGCTCAGCAGTCAATTAATCCACCATATAATAAAGCATGAATTCTCTCTTGTACCTGATCCTGCTTTAATATATACTGTAACATGAAGCTCCCACTTCCCAGGATAGTTCATCCCACTGACAGACAACTCTTCATTTTTCTGGTGTTATTTTTTTCTTCTTTTAACAAACTAAAATCTCTCCATAATTTTCACTCATTCGTCTTAGAGCACTAAGGACTAGGAAACAAAGGAGAACAGAGTTCTAATCTTAGTTCTATATTGGCATGAGAGAAACCAAGAATAGATTTCCAAGGAGTGCCAATATAATATAATGGGAAAGGTATTGGAATTGGAATCATCAGATCTACTTCTGATACTGAGATTGCAGAACTAAACTCTTCAGATCTTTTTCATATGAACTGCTGTTTATTCATACCTTCCTCATCTTGTGTTTGACATGCGATTATTTTTAACCTATTTCAACTTTACAATTGTCCCTATCAAGTTTCATCTTATTGCATGAGGCCCATCATCCTAGCCTCTCAAGCTTTATTCCAAGTCTGCCATTCAATACATTAATTATCCCTCCCAGCTTTAGGTCATCTGCAGATTTGATGAGCATCCCATCTTATGATTAATAAAACTGCTGAAAAAGATAGAGTCAAAGACAGGTGCTCTGGGGCACTACACTAGAAACATCCCTCTAGGTTGATACTATTCTATTTTTGGGGTCCAATCATTCAAATTCCAAAATGCATCAAACTGTACTGTCATCTAGTCCACCTCTCTCCAAATTGTTCAAAAGGATATCATGAGAAGCCCAGAACATTCCTCAATGAAATATAAGTATGCTGTAACTACAGCATACTGTTGACCTAGCAGTGTAGATAATTCATGAACCCATGTTGGTTCTTAGAGATCACCACTTTTCTAAGTGGTCACAAAGTATCTTTTTAATACTATATTCTGGAATTTTGCCATGAACCTCTATCTTGAAAAATTCACCTTCTTCCCTTCTGAAGATTTTCTATACTGAAAGTACTACTATGCTCATCTAATGACTTCCCTCACTTAACTTGTGGAGTGGAAGGGAGAGAAAAGGGATTTAAATGGCATCAGGGCTCCTGCAGCAGAAAAAATGCCTTAAAACCTAGATGAATGTTGATTGGATGGTGAGAAGGACCTCATTAAACACTGTAATTCCTAACTCAATATATATTCCATCATCAATTTTGTAAAAGGTCAGTAACTATAGCTGCCCTGTTTGAGGGGACAAAGAGAGAGGAATAGTCGCTTATGGATGAATGTACTTGGTTTGGGGGCATGTGTTATGAAGGGAATGCACTGCTGTAGTACTAGCTGATTGCAAATAATTTTTAAATTTGCTGAAAATTTTTGAGTTTCAGCAGCATAAAGAAAATCTCTTAGAAAAAAACCATTTGGAGTAGTTGATATAACTGTTTAAAATGCAATTTGGAGTAGGTAGTGATGTATTGTTACAATACATTGTTTTGGTGTTTGCTATTTACTGAGGGAATGGTAGACAAAATTCAAAATTTCCTTGGAAAACATTCTTTGTGTTTTAAATTTCATAGACATATGCAGACTAACATCATTAACTGGTTCTATGAAAATGTAATATTAGGCAAAACAATTTTACAGGTAGTTAGAACAATGTTTTGAATTGAATGCTAATCAACACAATAATTAGACTAACTCTTAGGGGAGTCAATGTTAATCCAAAAATCCAATATAAAGAACACTTATTAAGCACCTAATATGTGCTGGGTATTGTGCTAGATGCTGGGAATATGACAAAATTTTAAAATTCCCTTATTTCAGGAAACTTACATTCTACTAGAATAATATGACATATAAATAGAAAGGGATACATATGATTATTTGAAGAAGGAAGACTATCTACCACATGAATCATGAAAGGCTTTCCATAGGAGAGAGCCTATGATATTGACTTTGAAAGAAGTCACTCTAAGATGCAGAGGCAAAGAGAGAGTATATTCTAGGATCAAGAAACAGTCTGTGCAAAGGCACCAAATTGGGAAGTAGACTGCCAGGTTTGAGGAGCACAAACTGGCCAGTTTGACTGGAATGCCACAGGGGATACTCATGCAAAATCTGTTGCCTCTGAGGATCCTCCCTAATCACCTCTTCTTTTGAATTTCCACTGACCCCCAGATGAATGGCAATGTAATGTTAATTAAAAAAAATTTTTAAGTGCACACCATTTCTTGGACTTTCCTCATCTTTCTCTCACCTCTGAGCTGAGGTCATTGATTCACGACACATGAATTAGCTGAATTAGCTCGATTCATTGTTGACTCTCTGATATATTATTTCTCAAATGATCGACTAAATGACATTACCCTGGAGTGTTGTGAGTCATGGTATCAAAGACTCATAACCCTTAAGTGGCCATGCCTGAGAGTTAGCTAAAGGTTTAAAAAGCATTACAAAGGACACCACTTTTCCTGATCTTACAATGTAGAGTCAATGCCACAAGACCTTAAGAGTTCCTTGTGCCTGTGACATGGAGCAGCTTGCAACACAGTCTGGCACACAAAGCCTTCCCAGAGAGAAATACAGCATGGAGGAAAAGAAGTGTAGACACATAAGGAAAGCTACCTATGAAAATCAAGACCCTAAAGCTACACTACTCTGCCACCCAAGTTCTCACCCAACTCTTTCTCCTTTTAACTCACATGATCCTGCAAACCTAGAATAAAGGATCAGCCATAGATCTGAGTCAGATCTTACCTCTCTGTTTTTATCTGTCCCCTATAAGCATCCTCAGCCAGGGGATGACTCTGGTGCCCCTATTAGAGCTCCTGGGAGTAGCTTCTACCTTCCTGAGCCCATAGATCAACTGCTCTTCCTCTCTGAGGGTAGTAGCAAATAGGGATATTTAGTAATAACATAGCAATAACATTTTGTTCAACAATATATAGGCCATTACTATATGGGATATCCTTTTTTTCTAATAATAAAAGTCAGATGGGGATGATGCAGATGTGATTGTTTCACTTTTTTGTTGGAAAACCACAACACAGCAGCATTTAGAAATAACAGTTGTGTTGTACGAGAGAAAAATATATGTCTAAACATGAAGTCTGATTTCTATGAGTATTTCTCTAAAGAACAGAAGGCTTTCATACCCAGCGACTCTTCCAGAGCATTCATTTTCATGACGTCTGAAAAAAGTATTTGACTGAGATTTGACTGAGATGAAAAATATTGACATGTGTTGCCAATTCATGTCCTCAGGAATTACATTACTTTCTAACACAGCGGGTTGAGAAAGCCCTTCGAGTTGGGAGCCGATATAATCCCTGTTCTCTGAAAGGACCAAGGTCTCCCTGTAGACCGAAAGCCTAAAAGGACAGTGGTGGCAAAAGGGCCCTGATGGAACACTGAGAGCAGGACCTCAGAAAAGCACATGGCAGCTACTCAGGATCCTTCCCTACGGAGGGAAAGAACAGGAAAGAGAACAGATAAGTGGTCCCCAAAAGTGTTCTCACACAGGCAGGCTTACCCTTGTATTTCCCCTATGAAAAAACAGCATCATGGCAGGAGCTAGCAGGTTTTATTGAGTTGTATGCTTGGTAATTTTTGTTTTCCTTCATACAAATATTCCTTGCCAAAGGCATATAGGAGAGACTGCATCACTTTGGAATAGTTTCAGATTTAATGATGTTTAAACATGATGATACTACACTTTATTATTTTTTAATTTGGTAAACAATGCTGCATTTCTATTTTTCTCTTGGGTCTATTTCTAAGTTCTATCCTTGGGGTGGGAGTAGCGGGGAAGAAGTGTGACTCTCATAAGTAATTCCATTAGGAGTGAAAATTAAGACATGAGTTACTAGCAATGTTAATGGCAGAGGCTGATATTTTAAATTCCTTCATTTTAGTACATTTTACAAAATTCCTATTCCAATGCCTTAATGTGATACAGAAACAACTCTATGTTCTTGAAAGCTATACTGGCAGATAATAAGATTTGTTGAGTTCTTTCAAACATAAAAACTTCAAGTGTGGCCCATGCCACATACTATGTCCAGTGCCCATGGACCAGTAGAGAATCTTTTCTCCTTGTAGTTGGACACTATGTGATCAGCTCTTTGTCCATAGGGATCCATGAAACAGATAAAAATCTCAGATGACCCTAAGCCCTTCTTTGACCTATTGTACTTTCACAGTGATAACAATAGAAAAGTAATAAAGGAAAGAGGGTTTTTGTTTTACTATTTTTTTTTCAATTAACATGCAGTTTTTTTCTTCCTCCCACTCACTTTCTCCAATTGGAAAAAAAGATTTAAAAAAAAAAACCTTCATTAAAAAAAAGTTCATGGTCAAGCAAAATAAATTCCTACATAGGCCATGTCAACAAAGTATGTCTCATTCTTCATCTTAATCCTATCTCTCCTCTATCAATGGAGGTGGGTAGAATCATTGGTCCTTTGGAATCATGGTTGGTCATTGCGCTTATCAGAGTTCTTAACTCTTTTCAAAGATGTTGTCATTATGTAAATGTTTTCCTGGTTCTTCTTCATTCATTCTGAATCAGATCATTGAATTATTCCCCAGATTCTCTGAAACCATACCTTTCATCATTTCTTCTGTCATGATAACAATCCTTTATATTCATATAACATAATTTGCTCAGATGTTCCTGTTTCATGAGCACTCATTTAGTTTCTAGTTCATCGCCATAAGAAAAAAAACTGCTATAAAGAATTTTGAAATAGAGGATATTAAGAATTATTCCATTTTTACAAAATCTGAGGACGTTAATTTAACTTTTAGTGCTCTGTGAAACCTGGAAAACATTCTGATACACTTAAAAGAGCACTGACTCTAGACTTAGAGAATCTGTTGAGGGTAAATCTCATCCCCGTATAGACTAATGGTGTGACTTGGGAAAGTCAATTTCCCTCCCCAGGACCTAGCTTCCTCATATATAAAATAAAGGGATTGATGTAGTATGACTTCTGAGGTTCCTTCTAGCTAGAGATCTATGATTTTTGTCTGGCAACTAATGAATACCATGCTACTAGAAGGAACCACATCTATGTTGATAAGTAGCCTTTTAAATGAACATGGACAACATAGAGACATTGCAACTATATGTTGTTGTCATCCAGTTGTTTCAGTCATGTCTGACTCTCCATGACCCCATTTTGGGATTTTCTTGACAAAGATGCTGGAGTGGTTTGTTATTTCCTTCTCCAGCTAATTTCATAGCTGAGGAAACTGAGGCAAACAGGGTTAAGTGACTTGCAAAGGGCCCTACAACTGGCATAAGGCCAGATTTGAATTCAAGATGAGTCTTCCTGACTTCAGGCCCAGCACTCTATCCACTGTACCACCTGGCTTCCCTGTAACTATATAGAAGTTACAGTTTGCGTGTTAATGTGGACTATCATGTTCTCTTCAGATAAAGTTATTGACAAGTTTTGTAGGGAGTAGGGTATGAATCCTAGGACAAAAAACATCATTTCATTTGATACATCATCAGTGCTGGTTATGACTGTAAGCAGGAGACTGTCATAGAGTTAAAGCTTACCTACCAACAAATCCTACTACATTTAAGGTCTGTTGATTGCCAAAAAATTGATTTAAATGAACAAAACACAGCCTTTGATGTATTTCAACAAGATGTTTCCTACAAATATGGGAATGTCATATAATATTGCTTGATAAATTCAACTATGTGTGTGTGTTAAAGAATTATCTGATTAGCAGCATTAAGCCTGGCATAAAACAGAAAAACATATGCTCACCAGAAAACAGTCATCACTATCATGAATGGAATAGAAAAGAATTAATGAAACACTCACTATGTGACAAGCGCTCGTCTCACCGTGTGAAAAAAAAGAATAGAAATATAAACTTTCCCTCCTTCCTAACTGGGAAAGATGGCATGTAACTTTCCTCTACAAGTTAGTTAATTATCTTAGAGAGTTGTTGTGAAAAAAAAATTTATCACCTATTAGCCAAGTTGGGGATGAATTTCTCTATCCTTAGCCAATGCACTTCTTAGATTACAGGCACATAGCTCATCACCAGACTTTCCCTGAACCTTTTCCAGCTTAGTACGCTATGCCAGGGTTTTCACTCTGCCATCTTAGCTTTTGAAAATTAAGGACCACTGAGGCATTAGAGTATGATACTGAAAGAAAGCAACATTCCTCCAACATTAATGCTGTAGTCTAGGTTGACTAACTTTGAACAATTGAAGTTGGTTATTTTGTAAAAAGAACCTCTACAGGCAAATGCACAAAGGACGCTTTTTGCCCAAACTATGACAAGCAATTGGATAAGCATCCATTGAGTTAATCCATTAATATATAATGTGTACAGATGCTGAATGGGGTAATAAGCAGGAAGAACAGGGTAGGTTGAATTGCATTTGGGAAACTGGTCATCACTTTTAAGAATCCCAAGTTGCTCCCTCATGCACACCAAAAGAATATTTTTAACAGCATCATTCCATCCATGATTCCATAGACAAGGACATTTGTGCTTCTGTCTTCATCTATCTAGCACCTAGCACAGTACCTGACCCACGAATAAAATGAGTTTAATTGAATTTACTTGAGTTAAAATGAATAGAATGAACTCCAAGTATGGAACAATGCAGTCCCCAAAGAATGAAAATTGTGAGTGAGTCAAAACTCAGTAGAGAGATGCATAGTAAATGAAAGCAGACTGTAATACATTACAATAAGGAATTCTGCATAAGAAATAGCATAAAATAAAACATCAAGAAAGTGGTAAAGGGTCTTCAGAAAAGCAAGGTCAGTCATGTAGCAAGCACAGAGAATAACAAATAGATAGTCTTAGCACTACACTGATACTCACAGATCTTATAAAGAAAAAGACCAAAATGAAGCAGTTCCCATCCACATGTTTAAAAAAAGACTGGAGAAAGACCCCACAATGAATTGGACAAGTCTTCTATGAGGGATTTATGGACAAGAATCAGATGAGAAAAAGAGGAAATATGACCTGCTCACATCAGTAAGATCACAGACCCACCAAAGGACAGAAGCATAAACCAGTGAGTTATGGTCATTCAGGTTTGTGTATGTGGTTTAAACACTTTGTGGCTAATGGATGTATGATGAGTGGCTCTTGTCAGCATGACTATAAGGGATTTCTGCATGAGTACATGAATTAGACAAGGTACTCGTAGCTATCATTTATATAGCATCTTAAGGTTTGCAAAGTAATTTACAAATATTGGCTCATCTGATCTTTACAACAACCCTGAAAGGGAGGTGCTATTATTATTCCTACTTTACATAGGAGGAAACTGAGGCAAATACAATATTTGTTGAGGGTCACACAAATATCAAGTGTCTGAGGCTAGATTTTAACTCAGGTCTTCCTAACTCCAGATCTAGAGCTCTATCCCCTGAGCCTCTTAGCTGCCAAGTTACGTCTGAAGACCCCGACAACACTAAGATTCCAGCTTCTAGAATTGACTGTAAGTCTTTTGACTTAAAGATATTTCTTCATATTAAACTTGAGGAAGCATATTGATATTATAACTTGAAGAGTATTTAGGACTTAAATTAAAGTGTTTGGGTTTTGGTGAAACTTGGCATCACTTATAAATCATTCATCAATTACTTGGAATCAGCCTGACCTTCTTGTACTCACTGTACTGTGCAATATATTCAGATTTGTTTGGAATTAAAGGCAATTGTCATAAATAATAGCAATGAGAGAAAAAATGACAAAGGCTTAAAGGATAGGGAGGAGAACTGTATAATTATTTCTTGCAATTACTGCACAAATGATGCTTTATTTTTATATGTGTCATGCTTTGTTTTTATATGTGTAATATGTACACCTACACACATATATATGGATATATACACATCTATTAATTGTTTCTTGCAGTTACCGTCACGCTGAAGAAGTGTCTTGAAGGTTACCTAAGAAAGGAACCAGTGTTTTTCCAAAGACAAACATTTTAGTTGAAATCCTATGGGAAAAAAATTGTAAAGATTATTTATCTTGGTAGTTTGGACATAAAGAGCCAGTCAATCAGGAAGCCTCACAGGAGAATGTCTGAAGCCTGATCAGGAAAGGTAAATTACCAGAAGGGGATGTCTAGTTTGATTTAAGATATATTGATAAATCTCTCATATTGAAAGATGCATGAAGAGTATGAGTAGGCTTCAATTTATGACCAGCAATGACTTGCAAGCAAGAAGTCTTATAAAAGACATAAACTGGAATAAAAAATTAAACACATAAACTGGAATATGTATGATAAGAAAAATAGGTAGTAGCCATGTAGCCAGAGTGAGGGATCACAGGTGGACAGTCTGAGTGAAGACAGAATGGCATATTGAATAGTGTGCTAGACTTGGAGCTAAAAAGACCTGGGTTAAAATCTAAACTTGATACTTGTGACTCTATGTGACTTTGGATAAGTCACTTTAATCTCTCTGGGCCTCAACCTTCCCATGAGTAAAATGATTGCTTGGACTAAACCCTATACTTCCATGACAAGTATATATAAGATACTATGCTAGACACTCTAAAGGAAAACATGGGAAAGTATGTGAGAATGGGATCATGGCTCTTGCTTTCAAGAAGCTTACATCCAAATAGAAGGTAAGAGACTGTACGTAAATAATTATAATACAAGGAAGAATGTTATGAAAGCAAAGAAAAGATCTAGATAGAATGTGATGGCTTCAGATGAGTAAATCAAGGAAGGTTTCATGGAGGAAGTGGTAACTGAGTTAGGTCTTGAAGGATGATGAGAATGTCAATGTAAATATGGGAAGGGTTAACAAAGTGAACTCTTCCCTTTGAATCCACCTAGAGAAGAGATCAGGAGACTGGACTAGCCAGGAACTGGGCCCAGGCAGGAAAGAAAAGCTCATGGTGCTAAAACGTCTATTTATGAAGGTCCAGAAACAGTAACAGTATCCTATGGAACAGGAAGTCCAGTTCTTGAAACCATAAGCACAAAATACAATACAAACCGGGGCTTAAAGCAAGAGGCATGAATTATGTCTATTTCTGAAAGACAGAGGGGACAAAAGAAAATCGTTATGGAGATCCAAAAGATGATCTAGAAAATAATTATAACTAAGATTTTATGGAGTTTATAGTTCATAAAGCACTTTACAAATATTATATCATTTGATCCCTACAACAACCCTGTGAAGTATCTGCTATTTTATAGATGAAAAAACTGAGGTTGGGAGAGGTTACATGTCAAGCTTAGGGTCACCTAAGCTAGTGGATGAGGCCAGAATCAAATGCAAGTTTTCTTACTCAAAGCACTCTATCTACCATACCACTTTGTTGCATAAATACAATCCAATATCAGGCTAGAATTTAAAAAATCAAAATACATGAAGGATTGCCACATAAAAGAATAATTAGACTTGTTCTCCTGGGCTCAAGAAGGTAGAACTAGGAACAATGATTGGAAATTTGCATGAAGGCAGATTTCAGTTCAATACAGAGTAATGCTTGCCAATAATTAGAACTGTACAAAAGTAGAATGAGCTATCTCAAGAAGTAGTAGGTTCTCCATCACTAGGAATCTTTAGGTTCAGTATTCACTTGTTAGAGATTTTGTAAAAAGTTCAGATATTGATTAGACAATTTTACCTCTAAGGTTATATACTTCCAGCTCTTAAATTCTGTGACTTAGTGACCTCTCAGGTCCCTTCCAACTGTGAGATTTTGTGTATGTTTTCTATGTTTCAAGAAGAGTATAGTGGCAGCCCCTTAGTAAATGTTGATTGATTGAAACAGACTGTTTAGTGGTTGGTGGGGCTGGAACAGCATGGGAGTCTTGGATAATGCTGACATTTTACTTGGAAGGTAGTTTTGCTACAAATCAAGTTATACCAATAAGAACTATCCAAAAGAAAAGCAGTGGACTGAATGTAGTATTTTCCAATCAGTATGCTCCAGGAAGCATTTCAGCAAAGTAAGAACCAAGTTCTTACTCAGGCACAGAAGGAAGAAAGTATATATCAGTACCTTGGACAGAGTAACTAGCAAACCTGAGAGTGATGATCTGAATCAATACTATAGTAAGGGACAACGGTAAGCCTCTCAGATAGTTGCATTATCTATAAGCATTGTGTACCTGTGGTAGTAACAATAAGTTAGTCACATAAGGAGTCACACAGAAAATGTGGTAGTCTACAGAGAGTGACTGACCCAGATGAGGTTCCACTGTTCACAGAGGGCAGAGTTGCTTTGTTGAAATTCAAAGACAATCAGTCAACAAATATTTATTAAGCACTTACTTACATGCTTACTATATGCCAAGCATTGTAATAAGGACTAGGGATATAAAGACAAAAGGTAAACAGTCCTTACCACCAAGGAGATTATATTCTAATGTGAGATAGTATGTATATGTGTTTGTGTGTGTGGACGTAAATAAAATGAATGCAACGTAGTGTGGGAATGGAGTACAATGGCTGTTGGGGCATCATGAAAGGCTTCAAGTAGAAGGTGGCACTTTAGCTGAGGTATAAAAGAAGCCAAGGATTCCAAGAGGCAGAAATGAGAAGTAAGCGCATTCCAAGTATGAGAAACAGCCAGTGGAAAGGCACATATTTAAAATAAAAAAATATTTAAAATAGTAATTAGCCCAGTTGTGTTAGATTATAAAGGGGAATGATATGTAAGAAGATTGGAAATGTGAGAAATGACTAAGTTAAAAAGAGATTTAAATGGAAAGCAAAATTCTATGTTTTATCCTAAGTTTAAATAGGAAAAATAAGATGCCATGAGAGTTTGTTGAATAGAATGATGTGGTTAGATCAGCACTTTAAAAAAAATCACTTTGGCAATTAATAATAAAGCATGAAGATGAGAAGTGAGATGCTTGAGAGACTAATTATAAGGCTATTGCATCTGTCCAACGAAGAGGTGATGAAAGCTGTATGAGTAGAGAAGAAAGGACAATAGCAAGAGACATTGAGGAAATATAAATAAGAAGATTTGACAACTGAGTCAAAAAACACTTTATTAAGGGTTTACTATGGGTATGGGACTCTGCTAGGTTCTAAAGTTACAAAGATTAAAATGAAATAATTCTTGGTCTTAAGGAACTTATGCTTGAACTCCTAGGAATCTTCTCATTTCTACGTGTCTCCCAGTACACCCGGTCTTAAGAAGAAGGTGGCCTGAGCAGCCATTGGTCTGTGCTTATCCTCTTCTTAGGTTCCTTTTGTGGTTAAGCTATTCCTTACATCTCATTATCAGCTCTAAATTAGTTTTCCTATATAGATGTCTATGATAATATGGTCTTCTTAAGACAGCACTGGACTTTCTCTCTGATCTAGCAACTGCCTGAAACTTGATCCCATCAATGTATGATTCAACTTGAGAGCCCCAGATACAAAATTATAAAGAAAATCTCATGTATAGCATAAGGAAAAGTGTTGGATATTGAGTTAGAAGACAAGTTTATATTCCAGTTCTACCACTAAATACTAAATTTAGCCTCTGTAGACCTTAACTATTTGTTGCAAAAATGAAGGAGTTAGACTAAATGATTTCTGATGTTCAAAAGAGTTATCAATACAATATTATATCCTATTACCTTGAATGGTCACAGATAGTGGGCAAGATTTGTGTGCTCAACATTCTATGGCCCATTATCTAGCTCTGCTTGCCCATATTAGTACCCCTCCAGCTTTGGTGAGGGTAAATCCTGGATATTAACTCCCACTTCTAAGGGACTTTCCCAGGTGAGGCTTGTGTAGATACTGAAGGAAGAAGGTATGTATACATTTGTGAGTGTAAAGGTTTTTGGTGGCCTTCCTTCAAGTGCCTCTTACATTCCCATAATCCTCAGCCATGTTTGGTCTCTGGAAATTCTTGTAGATTTTCAGAATGTTGATAAGGAGGAAGTCAGTGATACAGTCCACAATAAATTGATAACAATATCCACTGGGTCCCTAGGAATGCTATAGATTTTTCATGGTTATGGACCAAAGGATCTCTATCTGCTAGAATTTTCCTTTCAGACCTGGTACCTTATGAGTACCACCTTTATGGAGCCACCTTTTTTAGTTAAAATAACATTTTTTGCCATTTGAGAAACAGTAATCATGAAATCATATCAGCATAACCTCTGCCAACTGGGTTTGACTCAATTCAACAACCACATATATAACAATAACATTTATATAATATCTACTATGTGCCAAGCACTATGCTAAGCACTTTAAAAAATATCTCATCTGATGCTCACAACAACCCTGGGAGGAATGTACTATAATTATCTTCATTTTATAGTTGAGGGAACTGAGGCAAGCAGAAGATAAATGGCTTAACTAGGGTCACAGAGCTAGTAAGTGTCTGAGGCTAGATTTGTACTCAGGTCTTCTTGACTCCAGGCCCAGTGCTCTATTCACTGTGTCACATGGCTATATTCAACATGTCCTATGAGCAAGGGCACTCTCAAGGTCTCTCTGAAGAACTTTGGTATCAACTCTAAGACATGGAAAACAATGGCACAGGATTATCAAGCATGGCGTGCCTACATCAAAAGAGATACTGTGTTCTATAAGCAAAGGAGAATTTTAGTAGCTCAAAGAAAATGTGAGACATTAGTCATAGGGATTATTTGTACCCAACCTGTAATAGAGCCTTCTGAGTTTGCATTGGTATGATCAGCCCCAGTCAGACACACTGTACATTGCCCTTGACATCATGGCACCATTTTGGTCCTCTGTGAGCATGAAGGACAGATGACAACAGGTGTTAGAGACACAAGGAGAGAAACAAAATAGTCACTGCCCCCCGGAAGCTTACATTCTACTTGAGGAATACAGTGTCCACACTGTTAAAAGAAACAAAATAAAGCAAGAAAAAAGAAAACATTAACTGATGGGATCAAGAAGGGATTCCACCTTGTAGAAAGTAGCACCTGAGCCGGAGGGTGATTCTAGGTATGAAGACAGATGGGAGAATTCCGAGTGCAGACATAGACTTGTCAGGTCACTTAGTAAATAAACATTTATTAAGCACCTATGTGCCAAGCCCTGTGCTAAGCTCTAAAAATATAAATACAAACAAGAGAGAGACAGAATCCCTCGTCTTAGCAAGTTTATAATCCAATGAAGGAAGATAACATACAGCCTACGAAAGGAAGTTGAAAAGCAGGGACCATGGTATAGAGGAAGTACCCTCCCTGAGGGAATGATAGAAAGTCCAAAGAAGTGTAAATAAAGGGATGGCTGTCCTGGGTGCCCTTCTTAAATGGAGGTTTTGGGAGGAGCTCTTTGTTGCATCCTCCAATTAGAGGGGCAGAGGGTGCTCATGAAGTGTGAACATGAAGACTGACGTGATATTACAGGATGATGAAGTTACTGATCCCAAACACTTGGTAGTAATGGTGGCCTTCAGCCTTGTTATACTGACTTGAGGTAAAATATAGCCTCCAGATGATGCAGTAGACTCCAAGGCAGTGGGATTTTAGGTGAGAATGGCCAGGTGAGAAATGATACCAATACCTAATGGGATGAATGTAAGATAAAGCTGAAAAAACAGGAAGGAACTAGCTTATAGAGGACTTAAATCCCAAGCCAATAGGTTTGTATTTTCTCCTAATGAAAACCTATGAACATTTTTAATATTTTTGTAACTATTTCGACATAATTGGTTTCCTTTGTGAATTTATATGTTTTGCTTATGCAATTAAAAACATGATTCTGAGAAGGGGTCTCTAAGCTTCACTAAAATGCAAAGGAGCCCATAGCACAAAAAAGTTTGAGAACATCTTTTCCAAAAGGAATTCACTGAAGATTCTCAAGAAGGGCATGTCATGATAAGGTTTGTGTTTTAGGAAGATTCTTTTGACAGCTATGTGGAGAATGGATTGGAAAGAGGAGATATTGGAAGGGGGGAGACCAATTAGAAAACTATTGAGATAATCTAGGAAAGGAATGATGAGGGCCTGAAGAAGGATAATAGGCACATGAATGGAGAGAAAGATATGGATGTTGTGGAGCCAGAACCTCAATCAGACTTGACAATGGATTGAATAAGGAGCATGAGGAAGAGGGAATAGTATATGATAATGACAGGAGAGGAAGCACTCACCAGAAACAGAGAGACATAGAGTAAGGGTGGGTTTAGAGGGGAAAAGATCATGAGTTCTGGTTTTGATGTTGAGTTTGAGATGCTAGAGCTACATCCAAGTGCAAATAGCTAGAAAACATTTGGTGACATAGGACTGGAGTTTACGAGAGTGATTAGGACTAGATATATAGACTTAAAAGTCACCTGTGACTGCACATTTTATGTGTGATATGTGGAAATTAACATGTGATCAAAATATACTTCTACTCCTTGTGCAGAAGTTCTTATGATAGGTCATTCATGGACCTCTGGTGTCATGGCAAGCTTGTTACAGTCTCAGCAGCACAAAAGGCCAAAATAGTCCAAATCCACTCAAGACACGTTTTTGCTTTGGAATCATTTTTGATGATGTTCCTTTGGTGCTGACCTGGCTTTTCATGGGGGTAGAGAGCTTTCTGTTTGGAAAACATCCTTCACCAATGGTGATCTGCAAGCATTTGTCCTGTAAAATTGTCCCAAGGTTGTATAGCTTGGGTGTTTCAGAGCTAGAATTTAAATTCAGATCTTGCTTTCTCCAGGGCTGAGGCTACAATTGCTACACCACACTGCATCTCTCTTTCCTCTTTGCATGCTTCACCTGGGTTAATGAATATCCAGGCATAGCTTTCCCTCACATGGAACTTGATAAAGATGAAGGTGGATACATGTCCTAACTAACCATAAACCATAAAGCAGGCCATATTCCTGTAATACAGAGTTCAATAAAGAAAGGAATTGGGACTCTACCTCCATTCTGCCAATGTAGATCAACACTTTTCTGCAAATTACAGTCTTAGAGAATTGCCTGAGACATTGAGTTCAAATCCAGCCTCTAACACATACTACCTGTGTGACCCTGGGCAAGTCACTTACCCCTCTTTGCCTCTGTTATAGCACTTACCTCCCAGGGTATTGTGAATCTCAAATGAGATAATGATTGTGAAGTGCTTAGCACAAGTCAAAGCTATATAAATGTGAGGTAGTGTTATTGTTAACTATTATTAAATAACCTGCCCAGAATCAGACAACCAGTACTTGCCAGAGGTAAGAACCTAGGTCTTTCTGGATTCAATGACAGCTTTCTCTGCCCTCTACTACACAATCTACTAAACTGAGTAATTTGAGCTATGAGTAATTGGCTAAGTACACCAAGCTCACAAAATATATAATGTGTCTATAGCACCACTAAAATCCTGGTCAAGTACAGATTGAGGGTTTCCCAACCTGCTACCCAACCGGAATCATAGGTCTCTTGAATGAGGAAGATTAGGCAACTAAGTACCCCCGAGACTGACAGCTGCTTCCTGGGTAAGATCAGAGGCCAGAGATCCAAAAATGACTATCCCTGAGGGGAGAGGGAAAGGTGGTTAACTATTGAGATATTCAAATTCCACTCCAGAAATAACTTCCTGGTCAGGAATGGTAGAAAGTTCTTGTCACCATGGGCTCTCTCTACTACTTCCAAATTATCTTAAATCTCTTAGTACTAGCCTATTTCTGCAAGCATTCCTTCAACTGCATTTTCATACCTTGTAAAATAGAAATACCTTAAAGATATGAACCATTTCATTTTTGTCTTTGCACCCAAATCACCTAGCACACAGAAATTGTTTTTAAAATGCTGACCAAATTTAATAAAACTGAACTCAAAATGAGTCAAAAGGAACAGGCTCCATCCACTTGCATAGGCTCCTCTGGGCCAAGTCAGGGGGAGGTTCCCTAAAGTGAGGGGGAATGTTCAGTCATGGATCTAGTCCCTAAAGGGTGCTTCTGAAGCCTGCCTTTGACACAAAGGTTCTATCCAATCACAGCAGTCAAGCGAATGATTGTTTGTCCCTTCCACTATAGTTTATCATGAACTCCATCCATAAAGCCCTTCAAAAAATTCATGACCTCCTGTCTGATATTTGAAAGTGCTAAAGCAGATAATTCTCTTCTATCACCTACACATGTATATACATGCTGTTTCTATTGGAAGACACAACCTGGGCAGAAAGTCAACCATTAGCAATAAAGACCCTTGAACAAAGGCAAGATTTAGCTTTCAATTTTATTGACAAGTAGAAACTGTTTTCATTTTACCTTTGAATTCTCAGTGCTTAACAGTGCCTGGCTTGTCACATATTACTTCTATCAAAGGGGTCACCGTTCATGGTGCAGTACCCAATTAGCCGAGAATTATAAAGCCAACTTTGCTTCATTCAGGAACATGTGAGGCTTTGGCTCAAAGAATGTTTTGATTTAAAAGACAGACCCAGATAACATCACTTGACAAGAAAATTTGTCCAGCAGTCAAGTCCAACTGGCCAGAGTTTATTGTTGCCAAAGCTTGCTCTCTTGCCTAGCCTGTGACCAGTAGAGCCTGGGGATCTGTAGTCTGATTGGAATTTTCTGTCTTTAACTGGAGCTCTATGGGTCCCTGTTGCAGAAAAGCAGGGAGAAATCCTTCATTTTTAATTAGATCAGTAAGATTTGGGTGGGAAATATGGATATGGATATACACACATCCATACACACAAAGTTAATTTAAAATAATTTGGGAGAGAAAAACAATAACAAACAGGGGGACCCAGACAGCTCTTAGGCAGGCAGCTTTTAAGCTGTACCTTGAAAGAAATTAGGGTGGTGAGCAGGGACACCTAGTTGAAACAGTATACACACAGGATCCATGATAGATAGAATCTATCTGAATCAACTCAGGCTCTCTCTTGCAGGCACTCGATTCTCCATTGCCTTCTCTCACTGTGAGTGTCAAGGATAAGAAATTAACAATCTGATCAAAAACTTAAACCTTAAAACGGAAATACAAAGGGGAAAAAGGAAAAGTACAGATAGTAAAACTAAATCTAATGGCAACTAGGTGGTATAATGAAAGGAACACTGGGTCTGGAATTAAGAAGATCTGAGTTCAAATGTGACCTCAGGCACTTGGCAAGTCACTTAACCCCTACCTGCCTCATTTTCCTCCTCTGTAAAATGAGGAAACTAATAGTACCTACCTCCAATAACAAGCACCCTAGCACACTCAGGATGACCTGCTGGTATAGGTTCTTGGATCTGTTTTCTTGAAAGTTACTTTTTAGGGGTCAACCATCTTATTTTAATCAAACACATATATCATTCATTTTAGTTCAGGGGGAAAAGGCAGCACCCTGAACTTCAGAGAAAATACAAACAGAAATTACAAAAAGAGAAAATAGCATAAAAACCAACAGACAGGGCTTCTGTCTGACCATAAGCAATACATACATCATAGATCAACAAACAGATCCAACTGTCTGACCATTACATGTATACATAGTTACCAGAGAAAGAACCACTAACATCTGGGTTTTCAAAGGGGTGGAGTGCTCCCGAATGGCTACCCAGAGTCTCCTCTGGTCAAATCACATGAACATTCTTTCAGTGAGTGAGCTCTGAAGCAAAATGCTAAACTCGGAGTATATAAAGAGCCAGAAGGCATCATAACCCATTGCTTCAGTGCCTAACTACCAAAAGGTGTGAAAAACATTCAAGAAAACAAACCTCCCCTAATCAAAGCCTATTAATGGATGGGGAAGAACCCACATTAACATTACACTACTTCCCAGGGTTGTTGTGAGGATCAAAAGAGAGAATGTTTGTATTATGCCTAGCACATAATAGTTACTTAAATGCTTGTTTCCTTCTTTTCTATGAAGGAAAATAAGCAAGAAGATATGAAAAGATGAGTTGAGGAAGTACCCCAAAATGAACAACCTGACCATAAAACTGTTTGCTCTCCATTAAAAAAAAAAACAACTCTGCCCCACTATGGTGGAACAGTGACATGAACATATCATTGACTTCATGCACTCTTAACATTGCATCACCTCCAAGATCTGGAATTTTGAAATTCCCTTTTCTCTCCACACTGCCTTCTGCTGCCACTTCACTCTCCGAAATGGTCCTCCAGAAAGCATCCAACCAAGAAGAACTTGTGCTTGATTCTCCTTGGGATCCTGCAGTCTCTTCTTCACCATTCCTTGGCTGCCACTCCAATTTCCCTCTCCTCTTGCTTTGAGAATTTTAATCCAACTGAAACTAAAATTTCATGTCAATTGACTATCTGATTGTTTCACTCACTGTCTTTGTAATTTTCCAGATGATAATTTCTTTCCTTGGCTACAACTCTCCTATATGTGTTGCTTCCCTTATTAAAATATAACCTCATTGAAAATATGGATTAGATTGCTTTTGTGTTTGTATTTCAAGCACTTAGCACACCACTTGGAACATGACAAGCACTTAAGTAAATGCTTTTCATTTATTCATTCATTCACTCTGGCCACAGCATTCTATAATTAAACCTCCTTCATTCACATTAAACATGCTCTTGCCTTTTGACTACTGCCCCAGAATCTGTACCACATCTCTATCCACTCACCACAGCCCCCCACCTTCAGCTATTGTTGACCTATGAATGCTCACCTCTAGATTATCTCCTTATGGGACAACCAAGATTAAGAGGTTACTGGAGTTAACTGTTAGGTTTTCTTCAGATTGAATTAGTAATCAGCACTCAGGAGGTCTCAAGATCCAGTGTACATGGCCTTGCTCCAGAGTTCCAGAACAATATTAAACAAAGTCACAAAACTGATCAAAAATCAGAGAATGAAATTCCTGACCTCAGCCAGGGATTCCCTACTGTTTGACAATTTTTCTATTCTGTCCATACCAACTTATTCCCATTAGTGACCATTCCAAGGACATTTTCCCCCTCTCTTAAACCCAAATGAACCTTCTCCCCATTTACACCACTATCTTGCTTCCTATTTCACTGAAATGTCTGAGACCGTATGATGTGAATTTCCTCAACTCTCTCTTATCTATTCATAAAATATTCTTAGTATCATCACCTACTTTTTCTTTTTTCCCCTCCACTAATAGGAGATATTCCCAATATTCATTAAGTCTAATGCCTCTGCCAGCAATTTATGTTCTATTCCACACCATCTCTATCAGAACTTTGTTCTAGGAGTTATCTTCTGTTTCATCTATCTTCAGTCTCTCTTTCCCATCTTCCTGTCTGCCCATAAACATTTTCATGTGATATTTTTATTCCAGGAAGGAGGTGGGAGGCCAGAGAAAGAGACCCTATATTCCTCTCAGTAAGTGGGAGAAATGTCATAGGAATCTCCCATGAAAGCATAAAATGGCTTAGAGGACAGAACAAATACAATCATACCAGTAGCTGGGGAGACCTATTACTCAGTTGACAACTGACCATTAACTTTCCCCCTCAAGAAAGACAGGTGATAGTATGAGGAAAGACAGACTCCATGAGAGGGCAACAGCAATGGAACTGTGGTAGTGGCCAGCTGGGACTGGTGAAGAGAGTAGAGTAGCTGTGCCATGCAGTGTGGGACTCCAGGGCTGGAGAATCACAAATGGGAAGGAATTGCCATTACAGGAAGGCAGAAGGTTACTGGGCTAAGAGGGTCTGGATTAGTAGCTATTACAATGTTAAAATGATAGACAATGGGGTCAAGAGGGGATTGGGATAAAAGTAAAGTAACAAAGATAAACTACAGAAACTGAAAAGGCTTATAGAATGAAGATCTTTTTGAAGACAAAGAGAAGGTTTAGTGTGAATGAATGTGGTAACTCAAAAATCCAACCACTGCAATTATTTTGTGATGGGCTACCTATTGCTTTGGAAGCACTAAATCATTTTGTGTTCCCTCACTTTCCTCTATTTTATTCTTCTTCCTGCTGTGATCTTTCAAAACTTTCTTTTTAAGATGTAATGCCCTCCTTCTATTGGGACACTCTCTTTGTGTGGATTGTGCTGAGTCACATGTCTCTTTTTTAAAAGTCCATATCCACAGTTTAACAAGAGATTGCCTCAATGAGAACTCTTGGTCCTGGAAAGTGCCTGATATTTCCTAATTGGAAAGTGATCCTGTGATGGCATTTCTACCACATATCTTAGATTCAGAGATCCGGGAGGAAACTGCATGACAAGAAGTGACCCCAGTTCTATTACCTTTTTTCTCCAAGAAAAATTTGTTTTTGTTTTTGTGTTTTGTTAATATTCCTTGGCTCAACTACAACACCTAGTGGCCTGACTCATGCATCTGAAGAGCCAGATTGCTATAATGAGAAAGTGGGAGAAGTGGAAGGACAGAGGATTGCTGTCAGAGTAGACCTGCGGAGTCCTAGATCTCAGATGTGGTATAAGATATGACTGTGCTGGTGTGTAAGTGAATTAGGTTGGAGAAGGTCATTGGAGTTAGAGATTGAAATCAGATTGATTTAGAAGTTTTCAACATGATCTTTGATGGTAACAATAAGTTTAAAGGGAAGGCCATGAACCAAATAACTATTATAACCTTTCAAAAATGGGAGATGACCTGGAGCATGAATTTCAGGTAATGGAGGATGAATGTAAGCACATAGCACAGTCCTCCAAAAACAGTATCAGGACTGGTAATATGTGCAACAATCTGAAGCTGAGGACAACAAAAGATTTTGGGTTGTTTTTAACCATATTAGAAGAAAAAAGGAGGATCAAAGAAGAAACAGAACCTTTGCTGAGGATGGATGGAATGGTGGAAACTGACTACAGAGAGTAAATGACTCGATTCTCACGTTCTCTTTTCTCTACAAAGAAAAATGACCTTCACATCATACATGATAGAACAAAAATGACTAACAGGGAGTTGATACCCGAGATATGTTAAGAGAAAGCAAGAGAGCACCTAGCTGCCCTTGATGTATTCAAGTCATCTGGCTTAGATGAACTCCATCTCTGTGCCCTGAAAGAACTGGCAGATCCGATTCCTGAGCCACTGTCAAATATATCTGAAAAATCAAGGAAAAGAGGAGAGGCGCAATGGAATCAAGGAAAGACAAATGTTTGATTTTCAAGAAGAGAATGCTCATCAGAGTGTAGGTCAGGGAGCCTGACTTTGTTTCCTAGGAAAAATCTAGTACACATCATTAAAGAAATGATGAGTGAAAATCCTGAAAGAAGAGATAATTACAAAAAACCAGCATGGTTTCATCAAGAATATGTCATGCCAGACTAATCTCAACTCCTCTGGTTTTGTTTACAGGACTAGGGAATACAGTGATAAAGTTTGCTTAGATTTTAGCAAAGATTTTGGTTAAACAACTTCCTATTATTCTGATGGGGAAGATGGAAAGATATGAAATAGAAAAGAATACAAAGAAATAGATTCCTAACTGCCTAGCTAGCCAGTCTCAAAGGGTAGTTATTGATGACTCAAGATCAGTGTGGCAAGAAGTATCTAGCAGAGTGCTCCAGGGTTCTGCATATGACCCTTTGCTGGAATAACAATTTTATCAATGATTAAAAGCATAGGTCATGTACTTATCAAATCTGCAGATGATGTAAAGTCCAGAGAGCTAGATAACACAGTGAATGTGTTATTCATGTGGATTTAAATGGATCTTAATATGCTAAAGTAGCCGTAGTAGAAAGACTCAGGACCCCTCTCCACTCTTAAAAATTGAGAACCCCAAAGTAGGTTTTGTTTATGTGAGTTACAACTATTAAAATTTACAATGCTAAAAATTTAAACAATTTGGCATTATTAAGAAAAGGCAGAATCTGATCACACCCCTAGCCTGGAGTATTGAGCTGACTCTAATAAGTTGAAATTCTAAATTCATCTGATAAGATGAAATTCAAAAGGGATAAATATAAAGTCTTGCACTTGAGCACAAAAAAAATAATTTCACAAATACAAAATGAAAGAGATATGGGATAGAAAGCAATTGATCTGAAAAAGATCTGGGGATTTTAGTGGACTGCAAGCTCAATATGAGTCAGAAGAATGATGTGTCAGTCACAAAAACTAATGCAATCCTGGGCTCCAGCAAGAAGGAATAGCTTTCAGGAATAGAAGGTACAAATTCTACTGTATTCTGCCATCATCAGACCTCAGGTGGAGTGAGGATGGAGGAAGAAATAAGCATGTATATATTGCTTGCTTTGTACCAAGCATTTTTTTCAACACTTTTTGTGAATATCCATTTGCTTTAACCTCACAACTACCCTCTTAGGAAGGTCCTATTATAATTTTCATTTTGGAGTTGTGAAAATAGACAACAGAAGTTAAGTGACTTGCCCAGGGTCCTATAGCTAGTGTCTGAGACCACCTTTGAACTCAGGTCTTCCTGATTCCAAGTCTAGCACTCTATCTACTGAGCCACCAGATACCTCTAAGTATTTTGTTTAGCTTACAACTTATGAAGGATGTTAATAAGTTGGACTATCCAGAGGTAAGCAGTCATGAAAGGTCCTCATAGACATCTTGTAAGAGAATCAGTTTAAAGAACTGGGCATGTTTCCCCTGAAGAGGAGAAGCCTCAAGGAGGATATGAAAGCTGTCTTTAGGAATGTGAAGGGCTGTCACATGGAGGAGGGGCTAGAATAGTCCCATTTGGCCCTAGAGCACAGAGACAAGAGCAGTGGGTAAAAGTGAGATGTGACCAAATTAGATCTGATGTGAGGACAAACTTCCTAACAGAGTTGTCTCAAAGTGAAATGGGTTACTTAGCGATATCTGTTCCTTGCAAATCTGCAAACAGAGGCTGGATACCCACCTGTCAGCTATGTCCTAAAGGAGATACCTTTCATGGATGGGTTGGAGCAATGACCGTGGATGAAGACTGATAAAATGCCTCTGAAACATCCAGTTTTGTGATATTATTAAGCCAAAAAAGGGAAGGGTATTGAAGGATAGTAGTAGAGCAGTGGTCTAATAGTGGGAAAGGCAAATAAGGAGTGTGCCTACCCCTCCTCTAGAAGAATGAGTCTGAGGAAGTAGAGGAAGGTAAAAGTATACCTTTTTTCCCTTAAGAATACATTCAGTTCATCTGTGATTATATGAATGGGGTTACTCTTCCAACAATGCAGATGGCAACTTACCTACGTCTTCTGTTCCTTTGCAACTCTTGTCTAGCTCCTATAAAATCCACAAAAGAGGCCCACCTGTCATTCATTTCCATGTACATAAATGAACAGGCAGAAAAATAATTATACAAGACACCATGAATCTTTGTTACATATAGGCTTGCATTTCCAAAAGAATATATTAAATCATCATAGAAGTTTCAAAACCATATTGGCTTTTCAGTGCTTTTTCAGTCTGTGGAAACTCTTTCTATTCTCTTTGAGAATTTTTAGGGTTAAAAGCACCCTCTTTTATTCTTCTTTTGTTTTTGTCTACCTGTCACATCTTCACTTCTCCCAAATCCTCCCATATTAAAAAAATTTCTTGTAATAAATAGGAATTGTCAAGCAAAACCAATAGATTAGCCAAGTCTGAAAACATATCCTAATCTGTCCCTCAAGTTCTCTACCATTTTCAGTTGATGGGCAACATACTTCATCACCGGTCCTCTAGAGTGGTAGTTGGTCACTACATTAATCATAGTCTGTAAGTCTTTCAAAGTTGTTTTTCTTTACAATATTATAATTGCTGTACAAATTGTTTTTCCTGGTTCTGCTCTCTCCACTGCATCAGTTCATATAGGTCTTCCCATGGTTTTCTGAAACAGTCTTTTTCATCATTTCTTATCCTGAAATAAGATACCATACATTCCCATCCCATAATTTGTTCAGTCACTCCAATTGATTAGTACCAATTCAGTTTCCAGGTTTGCACCAGAACAGAAAGTGCTGCTATAAATATGTGTGTATGTGTACGTATAGGGGTTCTTTTCCTCTTTCTTTAATTTCTTTGAAAAATGTACCTACTCATGGTATTGCTGGGTCAAAGGATAGGTAAAATTTAGTGACTTTACGATTATATAGTTCCTCATTTTTTTCCAGATTTGAGCTTTATCAGATAGTCAACACTTGGCCCAATTCACAGCTCTGTTAGCAATGCATTGGTGTAAACTATCTTCCTACAGCATCTCCAATCATTTCCCTTTTTTGAAGATATGATATGAAACCTGAGTGTCCTTTTCATTTATGTATCTCTTCATTAGAAGAGTGGTTTTGTTTCATTTTGGGGTTTTTTCCACTGGACATACAATGATAGATAGATAGACAGACAGACAGACAGATTGATACAGCTATTGATGACTTGGATTTCTCCCTTTAAATGCTTATTCATATAATTTGACCATCTATCTACTGGAGAGTGACTCTTCTTATGTATTTGAATTATTTCCTTATATATCTTGGATATCAGATGTTTATCAGGGAAACTTTTTGCAAAGACATTTTCCCAGTTAACTTTTCCTTCCAATTTTAGTTACATCAATTTTGTTTGTACATAAATTTTTTTCAGTTCTATGAAATGAAAATTATCCATCTTGTTTTTCTGTAATCCTTTCTCTCCCTTTTTTGGTTATAAACTCTTTCCCTGTCCATAATTGTGAGAGGCATCTTCTTCCTTTATCCTCTAACTTGCTTATAATATAACTCTTTCTATCCAGGTCATGCATCTATTTGGAGCTTATTGATAAATGGTTTGAGATGTTGTTCTAAACCTAATTTTTGCCAGACTGCTTTTCAGTTCCCCCAGTCATTTCGTATATCTCTTAAATATCTACAAATAATTTATTAACTCCTTATCAATAAATTTGAGGAGCTGTGTATATTATTAACACCAAACTTTTATGTATAGCAGATCCAAATCCAGATTTTTATTACTTGGATTCAATGTATCATTGGTTTAAGCCCCATTTCAATGCCGACAGTACTAACAGACTGCAGAGAAACTATAAATCAAATAGCAAGACATTTCTTTGGAACATATTATCAAAGACAATGAGAGGGGGGGAAATATGTAGCAGTATAATTCTGAGAAAACCCCTACTGTTTGAGTTTTCATGGCTCTGTATCCCAGTAAACCATCTGGGACTCACTCCAGGTACTGGTCTTCATGTCCCACAGCTCCTCACCATGATCCCATGACTCCCTCCCTCTATCCCTGCTGCCATCCACTGAAACTCCACCCTCTGCCAGTACTGTCCACTGCCCTTTCATGGTGCTACTGCTGTTTGTCAGAATTCTTAGTTTTCATCTACTGCAGCTTTGTGCTGCTGCAGCTATCTTTGGCTCTTTAGTTGTGTTCTGTTGGAGCTTCAGCTTATTGCTACTTCCTCCTACTGTTTGTCTCATTGATAAATCAGAGGATTGTCATTTCCCTCTTCAAATGAGGTCACCTAAGTCACATTGCTCAGGATTAAGTCTACATCTTGTCAGTTCTGCCTTGAAGCTATGTCATAGCTCCAGCTAGATGAAAGATGAGTTTCTAGGGATCTTTCCTTTACCACCAGCACAAATCTGGGAGATTATCTTCATTTCTCAAAAAAAAAAATTAAAATTGCCTTACTTCATAATTTTTCCTTTCATTCACTTTGCCATTCTCTTCCCATTAAATATTTTGCTATTCTATTTACAATTCTTGACCAAGCTATTTATGCTTCTTGTTGGCATAAATAGTATCATTCAAGCAACTGGGGACTTCCCTCCACATCACTCCACTCTTCTTTCACTTCTGAGGAAGCAGACAGTATCCCTCTTCTAGTGTCTTCCACTGTGACTAAAGCTCCTCCTGTTAACTGGTATTTGGCTATGCCAATTGACTCAAAGTTTTGATAAATCTCGAAAAGCACTGGAAACACTAGAGGGGCCAGGCATAAGTCAGTGTCCTCTGCTAATACTCCTGCTGCCATGGCCAAACTCTTCCCTCATACACCTTTTATCACTGGTCGTATGCCTGACCTTAATTACACCCACTATGTCTCTCCATTGCCCTTTGAGTAAATCACATTCTTGATTCTTCAAAGACCTTAGCCATTCCATGATTCATAGTCATAGAATATCTCTGGAAAAAAATGTATTAAAAAGATGAACCTTTGTTCCAGGGAGAAACTCAAGTTCATCAAAACCATCGTGTAATTTACCAAGCACAAATCAAGCTCTCTCTTTTTCTTCTTTTCAATTCTGGGTCCAGCTTACTGTCCACTTCTACTTTCTAATGCTTGTGTGCCACTAGATCAGTTCTGGGGGCTCTTCACCCATCCCTATGTCATTATTCTGCAAATGGGTCCATAGGTTTCACCAAACTCAGAAAGGGGTCCATGGAACAAAAAAGGGTAATTTTAAGACTGACCCCAAAATGTAATCTCCTTCTTAAAAAAAAAGTCCATAGAACATGCCATTGTAAAATAGAACAAGTTCTAGCCTCTTTTATACATACACATACACACACATACACACACACACACACACACACACACACACACACACACACAGAGCTGTCAGCCAGTTAGAAGAGTGGTATTCGATAGGCCCTCCTCTGGGTCTAAGGCCATATGAATGTTGGCAGATCAGTTCAACCTTTTTCAATTAAGTCCACCTAATCTCTTGACAAAAAACCAATTAGCCTGAAGTTGAGGCCCCAAATCTTTAGAGGAAGAAAATGTCAGGTCACACTGAGCCTGCCAAGCAGTATTCGAATTTATCAAAGCTCTCAGAGGGCTATAGGCAAGCCACAGTCACTTTCAAGTAATCAGCTCGCTTATTATCGCCCTCCTGTTTCAGCCACAGCTGGATTCTAGGGCCTCTAATTCAGGGAAGTGGGTTCTTCACATTGCAGCCTTTGGCCCTGCTGAGCCCTGTCATGGGAGCTAGCAGAACCCTAGCTTTAACTGAAAACAAACACACACATAACAGAACCAAAGGATGAGATCAGCTCTTCCCGTACCTCCTCCCACCAACCCACCCCCAACATACACATGGATTTTCAGATACAAAAATGGTGCGACCCAGATAATTCTGTGGTTCAGAGAGGTCACTGTTCAAATTGAGTGAGAATTAAACATAAAAACATTAAAAGATCATCATAAACCTGATTGAATGGATACCAGGAAGGCAGTCTCTGGTCCCAGCTGTTCTCTCCAGCCTGAGCTGGCTGTGTGTAGAGGCCTCTTGTAGGGGTCAGGCTCCACGTCACACACTTCACCAATTTGGAATTAGTCAGGCAAAGCCCAGGATGTCCAGGGTGGGGGTTTTATTCTTTCTTGGTATCTACAATTGGATAAATGAAGAGGATAGAGATCATCCTGAGCCCTAGAGCTTGAGAATGGCTGATGAAATCTGATTTTCTCTTTTCTGAAAGCAGCATCAAATTACCTTGTCTGGCTAAAAATTAAATACTGTCATCTATATGTAACAGAGACACCTTCCCCTCTGGCTGGGGAGGGGGTCTGTTGCTTTTCAAAAGCACAGTCACATAGGCTCTCTTTCATTTGTTTCACAAACATTTCTTATGTCCTTTGCTAAAAGCTAAAGACATCAAAAATTAATAATAACAGCCTTTCTAAAGCACTTCAAGGTTTTCAAAGTCCTTCACAAATATTACTTTATTTTATCCACACAACAACCTTGGGACGTACATGCTATTTAGATCTCCATTTTATAGATGGAGAAACTTAGACAGAGGCTAAGTAATTTGCCAAGTATCACACAGCTAGTAAGTGTCTATGGTTAGATTTGAACTCATGCCTTTCTACCTCCAAGTTCCTTGCCCTAGGATGACTGGAAATGACCCAGGATGCACTGGAAGACCTTGAGCCCTTTAGGCAGAGGTCTTTGCAGGTGCTCACTTAGGGTGAGGCAATACCCATTCATTGAATAGGCCTCTTTAAGAAGTAGCCAGGACATGGTCCCTTTAATGAGGCCCAGAAAAAGAAAGACATCAGGCTGGGAGGGAAAGAGCAACAGTTACTACTGATAATGACTAAAACTAGGAGGGTCCAGAAGAACCCTTAGGGTCATCTTGATGAATATCTATCTGGTCACTGGATTCAGATGGCTCTGGAGGAGAAGTGAGGCTGGTGACCTGCACAGCCTTCCCTCACTCAAAACAAAGTCAAGTGCAAGTCATGTCATCATTTCTCTGATGGCATGGCCTTCTTCTCAACAAAGGACAAACACAACCAAACAATCCTTCCTCTATCCACTGTTCTCAAAGAATTTGTATTCTACCGGGGAAAGCAATGTGTATAAGACAAAAAGATATGATGGAGGAGGCATGAGGATTTCACCTGTGTTTTACTAGGATAGTTAACTCCCTACAAAGGTAGATTGGCACCATCTCTATAACTTAGAGTCTTAGAGAGTATGGTACTTGCCCAAGGTCACATGACTACTATATATCAGAAGCGGGGCTTGAACTCAGGTCCTCCTATTTCCAAAGTTGGCACACTATCAGTATATCACACTGCCTCTCCAAAATACAAAATATATTCAAAGTAATTTCAAGAGGAAAGAAAAATGTTGCTGTTAATTACTCCTATATTTCCCACCCAATTGTAAGTTTCTTGAGGGGCAAGAACATATTATTTCCATTGTCAAGCATATTTCTGGACATATAGTAGGTCCATAGTCAATGATTTTTTTACTTGACTCAACTTGATGGTACTGACTATTACACAGATAGAATGCTTGCTTAGTCTGGCTGAGAACCAAAAGAGTGATCCCGTAAGTGGGCTTATAAAACTTCCCAAGGGCTTGGAGGCCCCAACGCCTTGATTTCATAGATGCAAAAACTGAAGGAAAACAGTTGACCAACATAATACACCTGGCAAACAGAAGAAGTAAGATTCCACCCCAGGTCCTCTGGAAGCAAACCTAGCTCACTTTCCATTACACTATGCCAAGAGTGGCATGCTAAGGGAGAGATGTATGAAGACCTCAGAAAAACAGGGATTTAAAAAGAAATATGTACTGCCCAGTCTATCTGCATGGTGCCTCCAAAATCCTAATTTAAAGTGACTGGAAGAATCACTGGGTAGCTCAACATTGTTCTAAATTGGTTTCTTATTTTTTAAAAAATCATGGGGTAGGGAAGTCGAAATTAGTAGGGCTCTGACCTCCAAACCACAAGCATAAAAGGCTATTATAATTTTTTCTTCCTATCCCTCCAAATTCTAATTCTGAGGAAACCCAGATCAGTCTCTCTCTGTGTGATAGAGATAAGAGCAGAGAACAAAATAGGCATGAATTACATGCTATGCTGCCTGAGCTATCAGTACTTGATTTCAAACTTACTGCAACCTTATAAAAAGAGAAATGTTTATCAGAAACAATGGGATTCTTGTAGACTAAAGGAAATACAAACTTCAGTTTGTTCATCCATTGACTATATGCTGAGCCATCTATATTAAAGCTTGCACAATTTTAAATGCACTCAGGAATTGATTTTCAAGATTTTTCAAAGAGGAAAATATTCACCAAAATGGAATTAAACTGGGAGTTCTTTGAGGGCAGTCTTTTACCTTTCTTTGTATCACCAGCACTCAGCACATAGTAGGTGTTTATTAAGTGCTTTTTGACTGACTGACTGACTGGAACAAATTATGAAGAGTACTCTTACCAAAAGGAGATGATATTGTGTGCCTATGTAGCACTACAACACCAACTCATGTGCCTAGTTTTCTTGCACTTCAATGAATCTGTGATTTCATCTCTATTTCCTTGATTAGTGCAGATGACAACCCCCCTTCACCTGCTTATCCTCTGTGGTTCTTGTTCATGTATTCCCACAAATTCTCTGCCAGTGCACTGGAAACTTTCCTTTTTTTATGTTTCACAAATACACTCAGGCAATCCATTTATCAACCCAGGGTGGTCATTATACCTCCTCTTTTGATTATATATTTCTTCATCTCTTTAATGGTCTTGAGGTCACCCGCAACTTCAGTTCTTCAGATTATGATGTTCCAAGATCCATAAAAAGAGTTACATAGCGATCACTGGGAGAAAATTTGTGTTTTAGAAAAAAAAGTTGAGAATTTGTACCAATTTTTCACCTTTGTCTTTGTAAGAGTAGTCTGCTTAGGTGGTATCTGATGCAAAAATATCCTTAAAGAAAATACATAAACAATTTTCCAGAGCAAAGCTCATTTTAACAGTAACAGGATTGACTGAGAGCTAGAGAGAGGGTAAGGATATTGTTTATTAATCAACTACAAAAACCATTTAACCTAACAGAAAAATAAAATATTAAGGACTTCCTTTGATCCAGGTACTTTCCATTGTATTAGCATCATACAAAATCACATTGGACACATAACAATTATGCAGCAAGTCAATTATATTGAAATATAGTTATTAAAATATTTTTCTCTCGAAGTTCATGGACCTCATGAAATCTATCCATGGGCCCCTTAAGAGTATGTGGACCACAGGTAAGGAGCCCTTGTTTTAAAGTATTAAAATAATCAGTATCTCAGCTCTCCACCACTCAATGCACATGGGACTGCTGTTACTACGAACAGGAAAGTAAGGTATTTGCATTCTATAGGGCAAGGAGGTCACAGCTCTTGGTGACAGCTCTAATAAAGGAACTAGACTGTCTATAACTCTAAGGTGGCTGCAGGGAGCATGTAAAAGCAGGGAAATCCCAGAATTCTATGTTGTGTGTCTGGTACTCTATAGCTAATTGTAGAACTGATTTGTCTGTTTATTGGGTAAGAAAGGTAGATACATCAAGAACCTGGTCAAATCTCTTTCTGGCAAAGCAGAATCACTTTGAAGAGTATGATTACTTTTTTGCCTTTATGTTTCTTCGTGGTATGTGTGTGTGTGTGTATCAACCAACAAATATTTACTGAGCATCTATTTTATATTAGATTCTGTATGTACAAATACAAAGAAATGAAAAAATCTCTACTTATAAGAAGCTTATATTTCAAGGGGGAGACAATATATATGTATGTTTTTATGCAGCATAAATATAAAGTAAATAACTACAAAGTAATTAAATAAATAATTGAGTGAAATTAAATAATAAATAAAAGGAAGTTTGGGCACTACCAGTTGCAGGGATCAGACTTATGGAAGTGATTGTAGAAAACTGAAAACAAATTAATAAAAAATAAATTTTTATACCAGTTATAAAAAAGTGTTTATTAAATTTAATACAATGATAAAAAAAAGTTTTGTGTAGAAAGACAGAGCCTCTATGAGGCAGGAGCATGGGGAGAGTATATTCCAAGTATGAGGACCAGTACAAAGGTATAAAGATGGAAAATAAAATATCATCTGTGAAGAACAGAGAAAGTTCTTTGGTTAGAATACAGAAAGAAGGAGTAACAACCAATGACGTTGGAAAGAAAGGTTAGGACCAGGTCATGTAGGACTTTAAAAACTAAATAGAGGAATTTCTATTTTATCCTAGAAGGAATAGGAAGCCACGGGAGTAGATTGAGTAAGGGATGGTCAGATGGTTAGATCGCCACTTAAAGAAAATGCCTTTGGCAGCAATGTGTGGTATGGATTGTAGTGGTGAGAGACTTGAGACAGGGAGTCCAAATAGGAAGCCATTGCCATCGTTCTGATGAGTGGTGATAAGCTGTGAGAGTTAAAGCAAGGCATTAGAAGGGAGAGATGTCACAAGACAGAAGTGGCAAGGTTTGGCACTGAATTGAAAATGTGTTATGAGAGACAGTGAGGAGTCAAGGACAATGTCTATGTTAGGGTTAGACTAGTCAGAAAAAGAGTGAAAAGTGAAGACTGTGCCCAGGTAACAAACATGGTAGATTGGAAAGATAGTGGTAGATTGGAAAGATAATGGCGATGCCTTTGACAAAAATAGAGAAGGTTGGAAAAGGGAGAGAGTTATGATAATGAGTGCTCTTTCAAATATGCTTAGTTTGAGATATCTTTGGGACCCAAATGTCAAAGAGGCAATGAATGATCAGGGATTAAAACTTGAGGGAGAGACTGGATATGTGTGTGTGTGTGTATGTATGTTTGTCCTTCATTGCTGAAGAAGACCATGCCATTAGAGAAATAATGACATGACTTGCACTTGACTTTGTTTTGAGTGAGGGAGGGCTGTGCAGGTCACCAGCCTCACTTCTCCTCCAGAGCCATCTGAATCCAGTCACCAGATATTCATCAGGATGACACCATTGGAGTTAAGTGACTTGCCCAAGGTCACACAGCTAGTGAGGGTCAAGTGTCTGAGGTGAGATTTGAACTAGGGTCCTCCTGACTCCTGCACTAGTGCTTTATCCACTGCACCACCCAGCTACCCCTATTCAAAGATATGGTACATCAGATAGCCCACAGATAAATTCAACATCATAGCTGTTTTAAGAAACCTAGCATGTGCTCATTCTGTCTTCTGAAGGGGCATGCATCATTTGGCCCTAAGCACTTTTCCTCTGTCAATATCATTGTATATGAAGACCTGCTTTCCTATTTTTGCTTTGGATTTCCAGTGTTTTAATTTATTTTATTTTAATTTATGGAATAAAATAAGCATTTCCATAATATTGTATAATTAAAAATATGATTGCACATAAAACTGCAAATCTATTATGTACAACTTCCTATTCCTTTTAAATATATATGCTTTGGAAGAAGCATAAGGTCCCAGAGTTAGAGGAATTTGCAATTTAAATGGGAGACAAGCCTGACACAAAAGAAAGGTTAGCTAACCAAGATACCAATACTAGTATATAACAAATCAGAAGGTGCCCCTGACATGAAAATCAACCCTGACTGGTGAACAATTAATGAGGGGGTGGACATATTAATGAGGAGGTGGGCTGCTCCTCCTGCTGAAAACATGACTGATTGCCTTCAGAAACTCGATTTAACTTTTGACCTCCTCCAGTAAAACTTGACTTTATACAAGTACCTCACTGGAGGCAAATAAAAAATATTCTCAGTTTCTTTTTTTTTTCATTATACATATTGCAATAGTATCATTTGCTAGTATTTTTCATTATAGGATTTCATTTTTGTAGTATTTGCCATATTAAAATTTTTTATTGTTTATTAATCTATCCTTTCCACTATTCACCCTCCTCCTCATTGAGCAATTTTTTTGAAAGAAAGATAAAGAAAACCCTAAATACCTAGTAGTATATTCTGGCAAAACAAAACCTAATATTGGGCATGTCAAAAAATCTATGTCTCTCTCTGCGTTTTAAGTGCCTCGCCTTTCTGTCAAGAGGAAGATAGCATATTTTATCCTCATTTTTTGTACTTGTGGTTTATCACTTGTATTGATCAAAGTTCTAAAGTCTCAAAGTTGGTTTTCTCTATAATGTTATCATTATAAAGGTACAATATTTCCATTGACCTGTGGGATAATTAGACTTCTGTAGCCTAACATGAAATCTATTTCACATATAGATCATCATCTGTATATGAAAATATGTCCCAAAGTCCAAATATCCAAATTACAAAAAGATAAATAAATAAGATTTTAAACACAGCTCATTTATAAGTCCTCCTTTATGTGGTGAGTACCCAAGAAAGGGGGGGGCGCTATAGAAAAAGTTACATGACTGTCATCTTCAAGTATCTCAAGAATTAGCCTTGAAGAATCAGGGCTGTATTTCTTCTCTTTGGCTCCCAGAAACAGACCTTAGACAAAGTTTAATGCAGGAAAGAATGACCTAAATATTTGAGTTGTTCAATCTTGAAATGGACTGTCTTGGAAACAGGTGAGAGACTCATCACTAGAGGCATTTGAACAGAAGCTGTTATGAAAGCATAAACTGTCAATTGAACAAGATGATTCTTTTATGTTCGATGTTTGTTGAGTGTCCCAAGAAAAGCAATGTTACAAGAGTTAAGAGAATGAGATATTAGTGTGTCCTAATGTGATCAGAAAAGTCTTCACGGAGTTGACATTTGATGTGCAGCACACATCAGGGGTTTTACTTTGATCAGAGAAAAGTTATTCTAGGTCAGGGGTAAGGAACCTGCAGCCTTGACCTTCTAAGTCTTCAAGTGTGGCTCTTTGACTGAAAGGCTGCCCTTGAGGACCTAGAGGGCTACATGTGGCCTCAAGATCATAGGTTCCTGTAAAGGCAACCACACTGGCCTATCTAGAATGGCTGCTAGCATAGGTTCTTAGTTCTGCTTTACTAGGAAAGATAGCTGTTTAAAGAGTCAACAATGTTTTTAATTACATTCAGAAGTTGAGGGGCAAAGTCAGCACCCTGAACTTCAGAGAAAATACAGAGAAAATATAAGCATAGAAATAAAGAGCCACAGATGGGGCCCTACTGAATGTATCAAAGCAAAATTGCTATGCACTTTACATACATCCCTGGATGAGAAAGCCTTTACATCTGAGCAGCTGGGGAGCTCTGAACATCTCCATCAAGGAATCGCAAGAGCCTTCTCATAAGAGAGCCCCCAAAGCAAAACCTCACCTCGGAGTGTGTACATACCCTTCTTAGAGCCAGAAAGCATCACAAGCCTCTTGACTCAGTACCTAATTAGAAAGTAGCAAAAGGTATGAAAGCCTTCTACAAGCAAACTTCCCCTAAGTAAGCTTCGAGGGAGGGAAGATCTTACATCCCATTAACCTTACAGTTCCTTACCACCGTTCTAGAGCAAAGGAATGCCATGAGTAAATATGTTGAAGCAGCAATGCCCAGGGTGTGTGCAGACACTAAACAATACCATGGTAGTATTCCTGCCTGGGTTTCTTGAATTCTTTATGTTTATCATTTGTGTGTGTGCATAGGTGTGCATATGTGTGTGTGTGTAAGAGAAAGAGAGAAGGGGGAGAATGAGGGACAGAGAGAAACAAATGGATAGAGAGAGATAGGGACAGAGGCAGAAAAGAGGGAGGCAGGAAGTTGCAGGGAGTTTTGTCTACTTTCCTTTCAAAGATGAGCATCTAGAAGCTGCCATACACTTTGCTTGGAACTATAGCTGGTTTATAATTTAGGTCTTAGTAATTAGAGCAGCCTGGAGCTCCTTGAAAAGATGTAATTACTGAAAAAAATTGGTATGTTCATTTTATCTACACATTCAACCATCAATTAAATCATTCCCATCTCATCCCCATCTTTCTGTGAATCTGTGATTCTTGAAGTCACTAAAGCTTGTTTTCAGATGTTTTTAAGTGAAAAATTGCCTCATTTACATAACAAGTTAAGGCCCATATGTCTCATTTTCTGAGAGAAATGAAACTCAAGGAGAATTTCACCTCTTTTGTTCACCGTATTCGGAATCCCACCAGGTTAGGGGCTGGGAGCCAGGGAGCAGGGGACTCAGGAGATTACTGGACCTTTTCTATAAGGTTTATAATGTTCAAAAGATAGATTAGGAAAAATGGGACATCCCCTAATGAATATCAAAAGCTCTTTCAGGCTATATGAAGATAGGCCACAAGGTCAACCCAAAAGAGCTTCCTTAGGGACTCTAATCTGTGCCATCTTTACAATCTATTCATAAGAGCATAGAGTCATAGTGCTAAAGCTGGCTGGAATCTCAAAGAGTATCTAGATCAACCCTTTTATTTTATAGATGAGGCAGTTCCAACCCAGGGAAGTTAAGTGACTTGCCTAAGGTCACACAAATCAGCATCAGAGGTGTCTGGAGTCAAAGATGAGAGTCTCTGACCCACATAGAGGAATCAGCAATGGACTGCACATAAAGCTATTTAACTTTTTGTTTGTGTTTAGTTTTGCCTGTTAGTACAAGATAAATAATAAATGACTCCTAGTTGGTGCCATAGTGCATAGAGTGCCGGGCCAGGAAGATGAGTCCACACCTGGCCTCAGACACTTAACTAGCTCTGTGGTCCTGGGCAAGTCACTTAACCCTGTTTGCCTCAGTTTCCACATCTGTAAAATAAGCTGGAAAAGGAAATGGCAAATAACTCCAATATCTTTGTCAAAAAATACCCCAAATGGGGTCACAGAGTTTGACATGACAGAAAAAATGACTGTTCAACCAATATGTAACATTTCATTGCTTTATAATTTTAGGAAAGTAATTCTTTTCAAATACTTCAAAAGACTCAGTGTTTCATTAGTGTGAGCACACTAGCCGTCCTGATCCAAATTCCTCTGTGCTTTAGAAGGCAATTTTCTTGAGTTATAGCAGACCAAAAACAATGACAAAAACCATAATTGCCTGGTAGTCAATTTTCTGGTACTGAGTCTCTTCTACTAGCGAGGTCCTCAAATAAAGGACACATGGGCCATATCTAGACCCCATAGTTGAACCCTTTCTAGCTTTCTACCACACTAGCCTTTAGCTTTCTCATCTATAAGATGAGAATATAGGGTGTTTGGATTAGTTATTTCTGAGATCTAAATCCTACAGGGCATTAAAGTGAGAGGGATATTAATAGAAACAGAGGTAGACATCCAAGAGATGTATATATAGAGAACCAGCCCCACCTTCTGGTTTTTAGAATATTGAAGTTAATAGCTTGAAACTTGTTTTTTTCTTTTATTTTGAAGTAGCAATATGAATAGCACCTCTTGGTGATACTGGATAAACTGAGGCTGTTGTTGTTCAGTCTTTTCAATCATATCTGACTCTTTATGACCCCATTTAGGGTTTTCTTGGCAAAGATACTGAAGTGGTTTACCATTTCCTTCTCCGGCTCATTTTACAGATGAGGAAACTGAGGCAAATAGCATGAAGTGACATGCCCAGGGTCACCCAACTAGTAAGTGACTGAGGCCAGACTTAACCTCAGGATGATGAGGCTTCCTGACTGTGGGACCAGCACCACCTAGCTTCCCCTCAAACTGATTTAGTTGAGACCAAAAAGCAGAATGTAGCTAGGGGATCTATGCATGTCCAACTTAGACTCATAGTTTCCCCTCCTTCCAAGCTTCTTTTTCAGAGATAAAAAGTCTCCACCTCCCTGAGCAAGAAGAGAGATTGGCACCAAGCCCATACCCGCCCTGCTTGTGAACCAGCTTCTCTGTTGTTAACATCAGATGTCTTCAAGCCCCTGTGATCATGAGTCAGTCCCCAAATTAAACTGAAGTACTCACCTTCAGCCTTACTGATGTTATATCAGACCAAAGAAACCCCAGGCTAGCCATGACCCCACATGAATGGATCTCTAGATGACTTCTTGAACAGCTTCTCCTAGAACCCTCCTTTTAGACTTCCCCCTTTGAACTCAGCAGAGCCCTTAGAGAATTAAAGCAGAGCTGTCTCATTTGTCTGAGGAGATCCAAGAGTCCGCATCTGTTTCCCCACTTCTGTCTTCTTATCTGTTTCAGATGGGTTTCTTAAGGAAGTTATTAAAAGTGAATACTAAAAGTTGTTAAAGCAATGAAGTCCCTTCACTTTTCCTCCATAACTCTACTTCATTAACAATCCCCTCCCATATTACTGTTTCTGGGACCTTCATTCACATTCTGAAGGAAAAGAAATCTGAAATGCAAAGGGTCCCTGAATGGAGTAGAGAAGGACTGACAGAATAGAGAAAAAGCCCAGAGTTGGACTGGGATAAAGCTGAAATAACCTCTTGAATGAGCTAGGGTTTTACTACACTTTGCCATCTTTGTAACACTCTCAGATGGGGGTTCTTCTTATGACACTAGTAGAATTGTAACTAGAGAGTGGCAGCTGGCACTTTGAACAAGGTATAGAAATTTAAAGGGTACTAATAGCACTCTTACACTACCTTAACAGTGAGGAAATCATTAAGCTTAGCAACAAGTTGGCAAGATGAATTTAAATAGGAAGCTGAAAGATGGCATCACTTCCTTTCCCTCGATGCCAGCTGACTTCTTCCCCCATCGTCCCCCTGAAACAAAATATTCAGGAGTCTTTGTCTTTCTTCCCCAATTTAATTTGTTTTAAAAAGTTGATTTGAGGGCACTTTCCATGTTGCTCCCCCAATCATATTTCATGTAGTACCTCCCAGCTACAAAAAAAATAAAATTCTTATAGTTCTGAGCATCAGCTCTCCAAACTAGTGCAGAGATATCATACCCATCCTGAATTCCCAAAGTCACTCCAAATTTTTCTTATTATAGTTCACACTTATATAACACTTTATGCTTCACTGAATATTTCACTCACAACACTTCTGAGGTAACTCAAGCATTATGATCTTCATGTTACATTTGAAGAAAGAGACATTCAGCAATGTTATGTAATTTTCTCACAGCCACACAGTTAGTAAGTAGTAATAGAACTGAGTCTTGAACCTAACTCTTTTATTTTTATTTTTCAGATGGGGAAACTGAGGCCCAGAAAAGTTAAATGTCTTGCCTAAGGTCACAGAGATGATAAATGTCATAGCCAGGGTACAAACCTAAGTTTTCCAACTGGTGATGAATCCAATGCTCTTTCCACTGTCATGCTTACCCCTTCACCTTTGGCCCAGTTTTGCCCCAAGGTTCATCCTATCATTGCCTTGGCTTTGTCCAACTTTGCCACAATTTCCCCTCCCAGATTTGCCCTTGAGTTTTCTCTGGATCTTTCTCAAATTTGCCATACAAAAAGCATTGAAGGAACTACATTTATCCTTGAGAAAAGAAAAGAGACAAGGTACCTGTCTTTGAAGGGCTTTTATGTGGGAGAAGATAGAATCAGAAGCAGCAGTAGTAGCAGGGAAAACTTCCTAACAATTAGAGACTATTCCAAAGCATCATGAGTTTGTCACAGTCTATAGAGAATGAACATGGATTTCTGCAAGGGGAGCCTGATGACCACTTGATGGGGACACTGAGGAAGGGATTCTTGTCTGAGGTCCCTTCCAACTATTATTCTATTAAATTAATTCAGGAAAGAAATCAAGAAGGTGCGGTTAAGGAGGTTAGAGGACCAACAAATTAGCCCTGAGCTGTCTCCTACCCATCACCAGCTGATATTACTGAGTTCTGTCTGGGCTCACGGCACTCATTGCCCCTGAGAGAGTTTGAACAGGGCACATCAGTTCTGTCTGCAGTTCACTCATGTGGTTCATGCAACTCGATGACACGTCTTCAAATAGCAGCGTGTTAAAAAAAAAAAAAACGCCTCTTTCGGGATAATTTGCAACACTTTCAATTTGCTTCACACATCTCCATATAAAAAGATTCACACATATTGTTCCTAAGAAAACTGGTTTCCTACCAGCAATTAAGGAGCTTCCTGACAGATTGAGAGTGAACCTGGCATTGTGGAATGGGCAGATGAGCCTAATGCAGTACACCCAACTGAGGGAAATCCCAAAATTATCATGGGATGGAGATGACATTGTGTCTGAGATAGACCCTTCCTCTGTCATCAGTACATAATAACCTCTCCGTCTTGGAGGTTCACTCGAACATGCTAGATTTGGAGTTGGAAAACTTAGGTTTGTACCCTGGTTACGAACGACATTTATCATCTCTGTGACCTTAGGCAAGACATTTAACTTTTCTGGGTCTCAGTTTCCCCATCTGAAAAATAAAAGAGTTAGACTATATTTTCCCTATGGTCTCTTTCAGATAAAAATCTATGAGCCATGAGAAAACTAAATACACATGAGCCAAACTATGATTGTCCAAAATAACCCTATCCAGGGGTGGGCAACCAGCAGCAGCCTCTATAGATCCTCAAGTGTGGACTTTTGACTGAATCCAGACTTCACAGAACAAATCCCCTTCATAAAAGAATCTGTTCTATAAAGTTTGGGCTCTCAAAAGGCCACACCCAGGGACATGAAGTCTCAAGGCTGCACCTTCCCCACCCCCTGCCTCTCATGCCAACCAGTAAACTGGAATCAAAGTTAGCTGAATTAAACCAAGATTCTTCTCAGAGAATCACAAAATTTCTAGGTGGAAAGAACCTCAGTGACCATCTAGCCTAATCTATATCATCCCCTAAAACATATAAATATGGACATATATTAAATATTCAAATATACATAATGCCAACTCCAAATATATATTTGGTTCTCATTTCTTAAGTCAACAAGCATTTTAAGTATCCACTGTATGCCAGGCACTGTGCTAAGAATTGGGGATACAAAGTAAGGCAAAAAACACTCCCTATTCTTAAAGAGCCCACAGTCTATTGTAGGAGTTTGCTATTTTCAATCATTTTTCAGTCATGTCTGACTCTTCTTGACCCCATTTGGAGTTTTCTTGGCAAAGGTACTGGAGTGGTTTCCCATGTCCTCCTGCAGCCCATTTTATAGATGAAGAAACTGAGGGTTAAGTGATTTGCCCAGGGTCACACAGCTAGGAAGTGTCTGAGGCCAGATTTGAACTCAGGAAGATGAGTCTTTCTTGACTTCGGTACAAGCACTCTATCCACTGCATCACCTGACTGACCCCAAAGTGGCAGACAATGTGCCAAAAAACTGTACAAACAAGATATAGATGAGATGAATTGGAGATAATCAACAGAGAGAATGTACTAACATCGTCTTGTAGAAGATGAGATTTTAGTTGGGATTGAAGTAAGCCTGAGAAGTCAGATGAGAAAGAAGAGGATTCTAAGCATAGGGCACAGGCCCGGAAAATGAATGTCATGTCTGAGAAATAGCAAGGAAGCCAATGTCATTGGATCACAAAGTATGTGGAAATAAGTTGAAAGGAGACTGAAAAAGTAGGAGGGGTCCAGGCTATGAAGGGCTTTAAAAACCAAAAAAGATTTTACCATTGATCCCAGAAGTGATCTGCCTGCACTGGGATGGTCATATTATGCAGTCTGGCATCCTTTGGTACGTGATTCACTCTTACTGCTCAGTACCTACTTTTCTCATGACTCAGATTTTTAGCCAGAAGGGATCTTTGAGGTACCTTAGTTCACCTACCTTGTTTTACAGATGAGGAAACTATATAAACTATATACACTATAGCAGATAGAATCTAATTTTAGAACTGTCATCATTGCTTACTCCACATTGGCATATGCTTTATGGGCACACTAGAGCAACAAGGCCACCATCTCAACCAAGATGAATACTTGAGTACACACGCTTTTACACCATGATGACCACACAGTAGAAGATCCAAACCAAAGACTATAACCTGCTTCCCTGGCTCCCACTTAGCCATCATTGTATCTTTTCATGTACAACAATGCACAAATCTTCTGCCATGCTTTATTAATAACAACTGACATTTGTAATGGTACTTGAAAGTCTTCCAAGATCTTTTCTCAACAATAATCCTCTGAGAAAGGTAAGACAAGTATTTCATGCTTTCTGCACAAAGACATGTCATAAGAAGCAGTATGGTATAATAGAAAGAGTGATCGATTCCAAGTCAGAGGATAAGGGTTCAAAGGTCACCTCTATCATTTTGCTACTTGTGTTACCTTGGGCAAATCATTTAACTTTCCTGGGTCTCAGTTTCCTCACATGTAAAATGGAGAGGTTGGACCAGAAGACCTCTAAGTTACCTTTCAATACTATATCTATGATCCTGTGACCTTTTGCCATACCCCCCTAAAATCTATTTCCTGGCACCTTCCAAATTATTTCTCTCTCTCTCTCTCCCTCCCTCCCTCCCTCCTTCCCTCCCCCTCTCTCCTCTCCTCTATCTTCCTCTTTCCCTTCTTCTCTCCCTCCCTCCCTTCCATAGCTGCTTCCATGAGGATGAGAACTTTGGAAATAATCTCATGGAAATGAAAATACAGATTCCTTTCTTTCCCTGTCTCAGCCCTGCAGCTTCCTAATCTTTTGACCATATCCCTCTCCAATGCCTTCTAACATCCTTCTCCCCAGTGGAAAGAAAAATAATCCTTCTCTTCTTCAACATCAGAGATGGAACTCCTCCATGAGCCCTCTCCAGATTTCCTCCCATCTGCCACCCTAGTCTACTTCACCTCCCCAAAATTACATATTGTATAGAGTATATATTTCATATCTACGTATGTATATGTTGGTTGTCTTGATAGAATTTAAACAGATTGTGTTTAATTTTTTATCTAAGTATCCCCAGAGCCTAGCACAGGAACTGGAGCAAAGTGGGTCCATGACAAATAATTTGTTAATTTGACCAACCATTTGATCCTAAGATGAACTGGTCCTGACCAAGAAAGAAACATGGGTTTTCCTCAGTTTCCCCTGAATGCCTGGCAGACATCTGACCCCTATGGAGCAGCCTAGATAAGAGGACTAGTCAGCAATACCTGTACTAGTCTGATCAACACAATGTCAGCACTAAACTGATATAACCCTTCCCAAGCCCTCAGGTCCATCTCTTTACCCAGAATCTCCTTCAGAAACATGAAGTCAAGTCCCTTGCATGTCACTCATTATTTAAGTCATACCAGACAGAATCCAATCATTGTTCCACACTCGAGAACTTACAGGAGGATACTTGAATGACCAAACCACAAGCTTGAACAAAAGAGCATCCCATGCCTTTGTAGCATAATGTTGTTGTGTTCATCCTTAGTTTTTGAAGAAGACCGTGACATCAGAGAAATGATGACATGATTTGCACTAGATTTTGTTTTGAGTGAGGGAGGTCTGTGCAAGGTCATCAGCCTTTCTCCTCCTGAGCCATCTGGATCCAGTGACCAGATATGCATCAGCATGACTGGAGTTGGCCCAGGATACAGTGGGGGACTTTGGCCTTTTCTGGTATTCACTTAGAGGGAGGTAATGCCCATTGAGTGAATAGGCCTCTTTGAGAAGTAGTCAGGGAAAGACTTTTGATGAGCAAAAGAAAAAAATAACTAAAATGACCATACAGAGGAAGGACCTACAAATCCAAGCACAGCCATGTGCTACCCTACTTCTGTCTTCTCTCTTCCTTCCGGGCTTTCCCTCCATCCTCTCCTATAAGGTAACACACAGCTTACTCCAAGCACATTATTGCTGGTTTCACATCCACTACCTTTTCCCACATATCTGTAGTCTGTCCTGACTCTGTGGACCTGCAAGTCAGTGGCTCCCTTCCTTATCAACTCCCTCAAATAGGGACATCTGTACAGACCCTACTCAGTGGAACAGTTGCACTGCTGCCACTTTCTGCTCCCAACATCCCAATCTGCTGCAAGATAGTCTTAGGAAATGGGAACTGGAGACAGAGAGTACTCCAGCAGTTAAGAACCATCCAGTCTGAGATTGGATCACTTTCTTCCATTTTGACTTTTTTACCTTACTCTGGCATGTTACTTTAAAAAATTAAAACTTGTGAGCGTTCTTTTCCCTTGCAAACAAACTGCAAAAATACCATTTTTGGGATACAGAATGCTTGGAGGCCAAGAAAAATAAAAGGAATAAGGTGCTAATGCCAAAGGTAGATATCCATCTGCAGTAGTAACAAGAGAAAAAGAGAAAATAGATAATTAGTGATGAGGTGCAATGAATCTGAACGCAGAGTGACAAGACAGTTTGGGAAGCAAAGAAGTGATTCCTGGGGTTAGGATTAATTGATTCACTGCTGGAAGGAAGGAAGGAAGGAAGGAAGAGAAGGGGAGAGAAGGGGAGAGGAGGGGAGGGGAGGGGAGAGTGAAAGCAATGAGACCAAAGTCAAGGTCTCCCGGTTCGGTTCCAAGGAGAAACTGTTCTTCCCCACCTGCACCCCAAATATGACCAAGATCAACATGGTCTAAGGCACAGGATATTTCATATCCTGATGTTGACAAAAAGATCTACCATGGCTCCTCAGTTTGCAGGCTGTGACTTCGACTTCATCCCCAGGATTTCAGTATGCTCAGCTCTATGAGGTAGACTTTCAGACCAAAGATACCAGGGAAAACCCGCAAACTTCTTACAACGACTCTTGACCACCCCTTGGCAGCCGTGACACTGAAAATCATCATAGCCTAGTTCTCACTCAGAGGTTCAGTGTCATCCTTGTGGCTATGACCAAGATGACTGATATCTATCCCTGTGCTACCAAAGCTGCTCCCATTTAGCAAAGAAAACTTTGTGCTCCATGGTCTCTCTATTTTACTTCTGAGAATTAGGATCTCAAAGGTTGTTGCTGTTTAATTTTGGGAGGCAATCAGGGTTTAGTGACTTGTCCAGGGTCATAGAGCTAGCAAATGTGTCTGAGACTAGATTTGAACTCAGGTCCTCCTGACTCCAGGGTGGGTGCTTTCTCCACTGAACCATGTAGCTGTCCCTAAGGTCTTATACTTTTAAGACTATTCTATTCACCACGAGTAGGAAAAATTCACCTGCCCGTGGCATAGCACATCCAATCTAGTGAACTAATAGAGCACATTGAACAGCCCCTCAGAGACTACATACATCTCTAAGACGATGGATTCACCTAACTTCTCAAAGAAAAATTATGACCTTTCAGACATGCAATGTTTTGTGACATAAGTTGTAGTATCTAAAGTCTATCAGTGAGAAAGGAGAAAAAGGTAAGAAGTACAAAGCAGGTGATAACTAAATTCTGCCTAAGATCCTTTGGCGGACAACAGGTATGGTAACTTCTCTTTGTACTGGGGCCTTTTGGCTGGAACTTGCGAATTTCCAAGCAAGGCATCTGGTCAAGCTAGTATAATAATAGAAGCCCCATTATAAATAAAACCCTGCTTGGAGACCAATGGAGACAGAAGGTATGCTGGCCAGAGACAGAAGTCTATCACTGGAAAAGTGATAAAAGACGTATGCAATCTATCATATCGAAAGAAAAACTGATAAATCTATTATAAAGAAGGAACTACTAGCTGGCACAATGGATAGAGCACTGGGCCTGGAGTCAGAAGACTCATTTTTCTGAGTTCAAATCTGGCCTTAGACACTTACTAACTGTGTGAACTTGGGCAAGTTACATAACCCTGTTTTCCCTCAGTTTCCTCATCTGTAAAATGTGCTAGAGAAGGAAATGGCAAACCATTCTAGTATCTTTGCCAAGAAAACCCCAAATGCGGTCACAAAGAGTCAGACACAATTGAAATGACTGAACAACTATAAAGGGTACCCCTTCTGCCCTGCCCTGCATTGACTCCCCTGCCCTCCTAGTTGATAATATTGGAAACAACATTGTGTGTGGCAAATAGAAGTTGCTACTTGTCATCTATCAGAAATTATCAATAAAATTCCCAGGTCATTTTTTAATCTTATAATGGGGAACAAATGTCATTCCAGACATCCCACAATTTTACCAATTCACTTGAAAACTGGAAATTTGCTGTTGTGGGGAGAAGGGAGAGTGGAATAAATGAAGAGCTTAACAAGGTATTCTTCAACTAGTTCCATGTGCCCAGTTGGCTACATCTATTGTGCCAATAATAAAGCCTAATGCTAAAGCAAAACTGGGGGGTGGGAATGTCAAGTATCTTATTAGTGAGAAATTTAAATACTACTAATATTCAGTGTTAGTATTCCTTACTATTTTTGAAGGTGTATGGAGAGGACAGACAACAAAAAAGGCAAGAATAGACTGTAAAACTAACCCAAATTTAACAACTGATCTGCAGTGATACTGCTTCAGACAATAAACTGTCTTCCTTGTCAAGAGGATCCAGGGGTTGTTTTTAAAGTATATATTCAGTTTTACATGGCAGTTACAAAATTGCCCTATTTGCTTGTCTCCTGTATTTTTTCATCAACAATTTTTATTGAAGATTTTGATCATCTCTGAACATGAAAGACAACCCTGGTGTACAGTGACTATCAGTGGGATTTTCCCTTGGCTTATTACCACAAAGGCACAGTCTCTTCTGCTTTTGATCTAGAGTTTCCCTTTTCTTATTTGTACATAATTTTACAATCAGCCTTGTAATTTATAAGACATATTCTCCTGCTTGTGAGATCCCAATTTTGTTCTGCATTAGAAACAGTGATTATTTTTGCCAGTTGTAATATGTTTGCAGTGAGGCTTTGAGACCAGAATTAAGTCATAGCTTTTAGAATTTGTTTGTATGTTGCATGCATTTTGATGGACAGAATGAAAAATACTATATCAGTTTCTGAAAATTTGGAATAATCTTTCTCTCCACCCCAGAATTTCCCTGTGATATTATGACATCTTCCACTAGCAGTTAAGGGGGTGATGGGACTAGAATGTGTATAATGAACTCTGCTAAAGTGGTAAAGGAGAAAATAGTCTACTTGAATACTAATGAGAAGTATATCTTTGAGGAGAAAAGTCAAAAAAACCAGAACTAAAGTATAAAAGATTTTATTTAAAATATATTCATGACAAAACAAATTAAAGATACAGATTTATAAGTCTGAGGCTAGTATCTGGTTTTTATGGTTATTTTAAGAATTTCCAAAAGAAACTGCTCAGATATTGCCATGGCCTCCTCTGTGTATATTGTTCCATTTTTGCTTGAGACTTTCATCCAAGATACTGCTTACTAAGATCATGATTAGGAAGGATATTTGGGGGTTAGCAGCTTCCTATCTAGTAGCAAGACAAGAGCTCTGACAAATTCAAGGAAATATAAATTAGTGTTGATTTAGAAATTAGGGACCCAAATCTTTGAGTGTTTAAGAGAAGTTATTGCAAAGACTCGATATTCTTTGTCCTTCCTATCTCTGACTGGGTTTAAGTCATGGAGAAAAGATTCATCATTTGCTTTGGACTCAGGTTCTGCTTGGTTCATAGTTCACCTATTTCTTGGATTAAGAAACTTCATCATGAGACTTGAGATATAATGGTCTGGAATGTTTTCTTAGCTTTCCTGGTTTTGAAGGCCATGATTTTGCAGGGGAGTGATGATTATTGGAGGTGAATGAATTGGCCCTGAATATGGGATCTGATAATGCAATCCCATTTCAATTCTGGCTGTGCATTCATCTATACATTGCTTAATTAGTTCTGAATCTATAAGGTTTTTATTTTTCTGGAACAACATTCTGACTTCATTGATAATGTACTACTTTCTCTGATGGTGTCCTCCCTCCACCTTGATGTGTCCACCACACCTCCTTGCAAGCCTGAAAATCCTGTGGCATAAGTCAAGAACTTCTTATGTTACTGTTGTTACACTGGGTCCATCATACCCACCTCCTTATCTGCAATGCCATGGGTGAGAGGAGGGAGCATCAGGAGCCCCAAAGAACCAGTGTGGACTGACGCGGGTCTGGCCCTTTAGGCCAGGTTGGACTGAACTTCCTGTATTTTCTTTTGGTGAATTTTTTTTCTTTTTCTCTTTCTTTTCTTCTTTCTCTCTTCCTTCCTATCTTCTTTCCTTCCTCCTTCTCTATCACTACCCATTGGAGTAGGTGGCCATTTCCTTCTCCAGATCTTTTTAGAAATGAGGAAACAGAGGCAAATAGGGTAAAGTAACTTGCCCGGGGTCATCCAACTAGTAAGTGTGTGAGTCCAGATTTGAACTCAGGAAAATGAGTCTTCCTGACTGCTGACCTGGCATTTTAGTCATTGTGCCACCTAACTACCCAGGCTTCCTATAGAAGGAGGGACTTATAGGAAACACTAGAAGCCAGGAGACAGAGATAACAAGAGCATTCCAGGTATGGGGGCCCACCAGTGAAAATGCCTGGAGTCAGATGGACTAGGAACAGTAAGGGAAATACCAGGAAATCATGGGGTGAGGGGAGGGAGAGTGAGTAAAATATAAAGGCATAAGATGACTAGAAATGCTATAAAGGACTTTGAATGACAGAGAATTTTATATTTGATCCTGAAGGTGATAATGAAGCTACTGGAGTTTATTGAGTAGGGGGAGGGGAGTGGCATGCTCAGACTTGTGCTTTATGAAGATCACTGACAGCTGAGCAGGGGATGGGCTAGAGTGGGGAGAGACTTGAGACAGGCAGCACCATGGACAGGCTATTGGAATAGTCCAAGCACCAGGATAGTGGCAATGTCAGAGGACAGGAGGAGACATATTTGAGAGACATTATGAAAGTGAAATTGACAGACCTTTGGCAACAGATTGGATATGGAGGGATGAGCGTATGAAGTCAAGGATGACATTGACATTGTGTGCCAACATGACTGGGAAAATGGCAGTGCTCTGGACTGTAACAGGAAAGTTTGGAAAGGGTGATAGGGTTAGAGGAAAGATAATGAAGTCAGTTTGGGACATGCTGAGTTTAAGATGACTTTAGGACGTCCAGTGATTCAGATTAGCAATTAGTGTTGATTGTAGCACTGAGAGATTACTAGGTATAAAGAGCATTTATATATCACATCAAGTTTTTAAAAGTGCTTTAGAAATGTCTTCTCATCACAGAAACCTTAGGACATAGGTGCTATAATTTTCTCCATTTTCATAGATGAGGAAACTGAGGCAAATACAAGTTGAAAGACTTGCCCCGGGTCACATAACAAATAAGTATCTGCAGCTAAATTTGAACTCAGAGCTTCCTAACTCCAGATCCAGCACTCTACCCATTATGCCATGTAGTTGCATTTTTATGGATGAGGAAACTGAGACAAGCAGATGTTAAGTGACTTGCTCATCATCGTACAGCTAGTATGTTTTCCTGATTCCAATACAGATCATTTGTTCGCCATTCCATGCTGAATCCTTATGCATTAGATTTCCAAAAACACAAACCAGGAATAATCTGTGTTCTCTTGTTTGATAATGCTCTCAGTTCCGCAGATCTTCACCCCACTCAAGTTACAGGATGCACTGTGCACAATGCAAAATAGACCAAGGATATCTCTTTCTCCTGGCTTTCAGCGTTTCCTATAAGTCCCAGCTAAAATCCCTCCTTCTATAGGAACCCTGGGCGGTTAGGAGGCACAGTGTCTAGAGTGCCAGACCTGCAGTCAGGAAGACTTATCTTCCTGAGATCAAAGCTGGCCTCATACACTTACAAGCTGGGTGACCCTGGGCAAACCACTTTTCCCTATTTGCCTGTTTCCTCATCTTTAAAAATATCTGGAGAAGGAAATGGCCAGCTACTCCAGTATCTTTTCCACAAAAGGCAATCAATGCTGAGATACTTCACTGCTGACTTGATCCAGACATACCGTTGGGACAGTTCCCTGGGGACCATTCACAGCAAACGTAGGCACTGGCTACAAAACATCATGATGCTTAGCTTACTTTATGTTTTAAGATGAGGGAGTGGATTGTTCCCATGAAGCAGAAGAGGAACGAGACTAAGAGACTGCAGAGAAGAATGAGGACAGTGGGGGAGGAAAATATGCAAAACTTCCATAATTTTCAACTTTTGCCTCAGACCTACTTTGGATATCATCATTTCATTTGTCAGGACCGCAGGTACCATGTGGGGAGCATTGAGGGCAGGTGAGCGGCACTCATGGATGCTGAGGCTGATCAGGAGGGACTGAGGAGCAGTGAGGGAGCATTCTTAACAGCCTGTCAGGCTGCTAGAGGGTAACCAGAGGCGATTCCCATTGTCTCCTCTGCATCTCGCCATTCAGCCGGTATATGCTGAGTTCCTGCCTCCAAGGCGCACCACAGCGGGGAATGGTAGACAGCTTATGACAAGAGACAAATGGAAAAAGTGCCCAAGGGAGGCAGTATTCATGGACCAGCAGCTTTACTTACCAACGGCAGTGATGATACCTGGGTAATTATTAGGGAATTGCTCTGTTTCAATTATCCCACCAGAATCACTAACACATATAACGTGACATGGGCTACTTTAAAAATCCCAGTTGTGGTGTACATAGAGCCAATTCTGCTGGTTCTGATTCTGTAGCTTGGGGACATGGCAATGATTGTCTCTTGGCAAATCAAAAGCTCTCCAAGAAGCACTCAGCTCTTAAAAAAACCTAAACTTGCATCTCAGGCAGACTTACATAGCATGTGCTACTGTATCAGCATCACCAGAAAAAGGATGTGGTGGGCAGGGCACCCGTCCTAAAGTATTTGCATTTCTGAGTCCAGCTGATTTTCCCTGGGCAGTAAGGTCTTCCCCAGAATGCCCAGAACTTTGGTGTACAAAGTAGGAGGGGGAAAAATTAAAAACAAAGAGAAATATTGCCCTCTCTAAGCTCACACAGATGCGTGCTAGCAAGCTCTTACAATCTACTTGGAGAGACAGAATCAACAGAAACATATTAAACAAACCAAAACTAAACTGGCCCTGGCACAAATCATGTGTACCTTAGATTTTGGACAACTAAGTTATTCCTAGGTCTAGTAACCTATTAAAGCCCTGCTTCCCACTTGAGCCTGAACCTAGGGAGAACTAAGACGTCCAAAATACTTAGGACCCCTGGGGTCTGACCTGGAAGATTCCCTGGAGCCACTGGCCTCTTGATTCTCTATGTACCCAAGATTTGGGAAAGTGTTTATCTCATTTTGGTTGCCAGTTGGTAACCAGGCTACCTATTGTTAACGCTACTGAGCTCAGCCTGCCTAACTTTGTATGTCATTTGGTCCTCTGGTTCCATCCCCAAGCCACTCTGCCCCAGGAGTTCCATCCCTCTGAGAACTCAGCCCCTTTCTGACCCATGTCTTTTGTCCATACCTTAGAAAGGGACTACTTTCCTCCATTTTCTCATGAGTGTGCACTGGGCACTTCTTTGTTTGAACGAAGCGGCCCAGGGGCATTGTCCTTCCTCCTCCCAATCCTTCAGGAAAGCTACCTTTCGGGGTGGGGGCAGAGAGGGAGACAGAGAGGGTGGGGAAAGAAAGAGAGAGAGAGAGAGAGAGAGAGAGGGAGGGAGGGAGGGAGGGAGGGAGGGAGGAAGGGAGGGAGAGGAGAGTGAGTTTCTGGTTTCTCAAACCAGTTTGTCAAACAGTCAGCTGGTTTCAAAGAGCACACATCTGTGTTGATCAAGGCTCATTCTGTTCCTAGGATACAGAGTCAGTTCATGGACACAGACACACTAGTTATTGCAGATTCATACCTTTCCGTGCCAAGGATCATACAGCCCTTTCGAGCTCTCTGATGCTCAAGACAGAAAAATCAGATCTACCTTGTGAAAAAATCAGCCCCTCCCAGGGACCTAGGCAAAGCTCTTTCCCAGGCCGCCTGCTGAAGTAAACTCACTGTTTTCTGGGGCTTTAAACCCTCAGGTTCTTTGGTCCTTAGAATGTTCTGTTTTTCCTTTGAAATTTGGCCACACTCCTCCTTCCTCTTCAGTTTAGACCTTCATGGTTACCGTCATTTTCAAAACCAGGATGATGCCACGTGGGAAATAAGCAACAAGATAATAACATTGATGATTCATTCCTATCCTGTTTTATGCAGAATATCCATAGGGTTCTGTGAAGAAACCCCTTTATTTCTCTCTTCAGAACCCTGGGAGCGTTCTGCTCTAATGCTTTCCTTGGCTAGGATGGCCTTGGAGGTCTAGCTCTCCTTATATGTGCCTCATGATTCAGGGAGCTCATATTCCATAACTGGAAAAAGGGGTATTGTCTCTTGTCAATCACAGGGTATGTAGGGAACGTAACTGCCTAGCTGGGAGGAACTTGAGGCCATTCCATTCCACCCTCTCTTTTTACAGGTGAAGAAACTGAGGTCAACTCACTTATTTACAGTAATCTGGAACATAAATGTCAGTCAGAAGTTGAACCTGATTCCAGAATCCTCTGACTCCAGAGCCAGTGCCCTATCCACTGTACCACGCTGCCAGAAACACCAGTGGGACAAAAGACCCAAGTTACTTTGGGACTTTCATTCCTAATGGCTCATACCTTCCGCTCAGAATCCTGGAAATCTAGTCAGCTACTAGTCAACATGCTGGACCATTGCCCACAGTTTCACCCCTGGGTGGGACCAAGGAAAGGGGCTACCCTTTGTCCATGTCTTGGACGGGGAACAAAGAAAGGCCACTACTACCAAGAGGTTCCCCATTAGAAGGGCACTGATTAGTCCAAAACAAAGCAAGAAATCAGCAGGAAGGAGAAGGTGGGGTCCAGGTCAGAAACATGAACCAGAAACAGAGTTCAAGGAACAAGAGAAGAAAAGAGTTCTGGCAGTCAGACAGAAGGGTCTGTTTCAGGAAGAACAGAGAGGTTTGGGGCTCAGTGAAAAGTTCACCATAATTCACAGATGCATGAGAGGCTCTAGTCCAACGGTGGGGATCCTGTGACTTTCTAGGTTCTCAGGTACGGCCTTTTGACGGAGTCCAAGTTTTACAGAACAAATCCTTTTATTAAGGGGATTTCTTGTATAAAGTTGGGATTCAGTCAAAGGGCCACACTTGAGGACCTAGAGGGCCACATGTGGCCTCGAAGCCTCAGGTTCCCCATCCCTGCACCAGCCACATTGAATTTGTCCCCAGTTCTCCGAGGATACTTCCTCACTCTCCTTCTGGGTACCTCTAGATTAGTTGTTGCTGAACAGCTCTCTAGTGCTATTAAGAGCACACTGTTTATAATCCCTTAAAGTGGTAGTAATTAGCCTTTACCTCCTGAGAAAGGCTGCACAGGCCTTTGCAGGCTGGGCATGATGGGACACTATCAGTCATTGGAAGGTGCCCACTAATTCAGGAGCATGAAGGGTTTGCCAATTCCAGGCTGTTTCCTCTGACCTGTAGTTTTCTTGACCCATTAAGTAGAGGGGAGAAGGGGTCACAATTTCCCCTCTACTGAGCAACTCTCACATAGGATAGTTTCCCTTCCAATAATAGTAATAGCTAATATCTATTAGGGGATCTAAGGTTTACAATACATTTTACATTATTTCATCTGATCCTAACAGCAACCATGTGAGGTCCATGCTATGGTTATCCCCTTTTTACAGGTGAGAACAAAAACCTGGCAAACCAGCCTCAAAAACAGGGAGACCTTGCCTTGTGACCTTAGGCAAGTCTCTCAGATGTAAGTGTCAGACAATCTTGTACCAATAAAGTACCTACATAAATCTGTGAGGGACCCATGGGCAGCCCATCCCAGGAGGGAAAAAATGGATTAAAGTAGGTGTAATAGACGTAAGGGCTTTGGTGGATGCAGCTGCTTCCCATTAGGACTACCTCTAATGTCTTTGCCTCCATCTATAACATCCTATAACTCCTTTGATCTGTCATCTGTACCATGAACTCCATCTCCTTCTGCTCATATTTTTAATCCTCCTACTTTATGAACAGAAGGTTCTTGTTCAAGTGCTACACTACCAGCCTCCAGTCTCTCAAATCATGAGAACTGAGTTCACAAATCATTGGGAAAGAGTGGGAATATTTCACAACTCTAAAAGTATGGCACATTCTCCAGTATGGTCCAAAATAAGGAAGATCAGGTTATGTCCAGAATGAGATATTTGCCATGCTTTTCCATCAGGGCAGGACATTGTTTAGGCATCTTTATTGCTAACGATTTTCATCCCAATGTGAGCTCAACAGTACTGGAACACCAGTACAGGAGCCCAGAGGTTAATGATCCTTTCATATGTGTTGGCAAAGCCTGGTTGGGCATTATCTCCATCTTAATGGAATTGAATTGCAGGCTAACAGCAGCGCATAATCTCGGTCATCAAACAAGACCCGTGGAGATGGCAAGGCTGCTGATCTCTCCAAAGAGCCTGAATCCTTGGGGAGATATTTATTCTGGCTTTATTTCTGTTACATGACTTGGCATGGGCTACATTATGTGATTATCCAAGACATAGCCAAATATGGACTTAAACAGAACAAGCTACTCCGTCAAACTTGTATTTTGTGCCTATTTACTTAGATGTGTCTTGGCACATATTTTCAAGGTGTGCCTTCCATCGGGGTAAATTTCAACTCAAGCCTCTGCAGTAGAATTTTGTGAAGGAGGTTCCAGCCAGTCAGCAGCTCCCCATATTGGTTAGATCTGTCTCCCCAGAGGGGTAATATACAGTAAATCTTGCATAGGCAGGAACAAGATTTTCTCTTGTCTTTCTACTCAACAAGAAAGTCTAATTCACTCCTGAGTATGCAGAGGAGATGGTTGTTTGGTACAGATAGACGTGGTAAAAGTGTCATATACTAGAATGTAAAATCCTTAAATGCAAGAATGATTTCAGGTCGGTCTTTAATCCCCAGAACTCACACAATGCCAAGACACACAGTAAACACTTAATCAATGTTTGTTGACTCAGCCTTTCATTCATTCAACTTAACAAACATTAATTAGGCAGCTACCATGCTAAGAGCTAGGAATTCAAATGCAAAAATGAACGTCCCTGTCCTCGTATTCGGAAAATATGTAGAAATAAAGGCAGGAGTATTTTCAATAAGGAGAGAACACTAGCTACTGGTGAGATGAGAAAAGGCCTTGTGTAGGCAGAGACACCTTTGAAGGAAGCTGGGGATGCATCAGTTCCCTCCCTTTTGCTCTTGCTATGTATGTGCGTGCTGGCTTCCCTGACACATGAATGCCTCATGCTGGAGGCTTCTCTACAGCAACACATGTCTTCTGGTATCTGTTATTTGTCACAACTAAGTCATAAGGCTCACTGGTGGAATCAATTCCCAGCCAAAGCAGGAGGAGGCACATTTCAAGAGGAGTGAAAGGAGTTTAATTATCCCAATAGGCTGGCCATGGGCAAATAAACCAAAAGAAAGTTGGAAATCCCAACCCCTATATTTCCATCTTTTTGTAAGAGGTCCTACAAGCAATTTTCATCTAAGCAGCCAGCAGATCAGCAAATATTTCCTGAAGACTTACTATGTATAGTCAAGATTTTATGCTAGGTGCTAGGAATGATACAAAGCTATGTAGGACGTCCTCATTTGTTCCCCAGAGCACAAAGCTTACAGTCTAGTTAGCCCCACACTTAAAAGCACACAAGAGACAGGCATGGACATCCGAGCATCCATTTCAGTGAAGACTGCATATGCCAAGCCAATAAGTAGCACAAACTACAGTAAGTGCCTGAGGGTTTTAGAGGAAAATCTGAGTACTGCCTGGAACAGCTGCTGAAAGCTTGCTGGAAGAGGCGGGACTGGAGAATTTACAAGTTTTTCTTTTAAATGTAAAGGAATAGAATCCCATCTATTTTCTGTGCTAATGGAAAGGAAAAGGGGAACTAAATTCAGAAAAACTGTGTATTTGCCTTTTGTAGTTATACAAACATGCTGCTGGTCTCCCTTCTACCTGGGATAATGAAACCTGTCAGGATAGATGGAAAAGGTGGGAAGAAACTCCCCTCGCCCCAAGCCTCTTTCTTTTCTATGCCTCAGTCTCTCCACTGGAAAATGGACATATTGAGGAAAGTAGGGTGAAGATACTTGAAAGTGCCTCTAGAGCCTTGGTTTAGGAATACTAGGCTCATGTGTAAGAAGACTCGTGTATAAGCTGACCTGAGAGTCCATCCGACTCTAAGGGTGAGAGATCCCCTACAAAGACTGCTGGGCAAATCCTCATGATGCCAGCTTATTAAGCCACAGTTCTCAAGAGTGAGAGGTCATTATTGTTCCCTCATTCCCCTATAGAGAAATCCTCATAGGATCCCAAGCCAAATGCTCTCTGGGAACATGATATAGTGGAAGGACTCTATACTCAAAGTCGTATCACCTAAGCTTGAAGCACGGCTCTGTTACCTTGGGCAAGTCACTTAACCTCTATGGGTTTTTTAGTTTTGTTATCTGTAAAGAAAAGGAGATGGGCTTGTTGGCCTATAAAAACCCTGTCCAGCTATAAATCATTCATCTCTTGTTCATTTTTAATGCAGTGCTCCCTCTGAGCTACTTACAGGTTCTAAAGTATCCTTCAGGTCTCTAAAAGGCAGCTAAGCAACATAGTGCAAAAAGCACCGGAGCTGGAATCAGGAAGACTCATCTTTTTGAGTTCAAATCTGACCTCAGAAATTTACTAATAAAACAGGTCACTTAACCTTATTTGCTTCAGTTTTCTCATATACAAAAAGAGCTGGAGAAGGAAAGGATAAGTCTTTCTAGTATCCCTGCCAAGAAAACCCCAAAAGGGATGACAAAGAGTCAGACTCAACTGAAAATGATTAAACAACAAACAAACTTGGGTCTCTAAACTCCTATAACTATAATTCCCAGTGCTGAGCACTAGCCCTGGAGTCAGGAGGACCTGAGTTCAAATCTAATCTCAGACACTTGACACTTACTAGCAAGTCATTTAAACCTGATTGCCTCACACAAAAAATAAAATTTTTTTTTAAATCCTCTAGTCCCTCTCACTGCTATGTTTCCTATTAACAGTCAGCCAGTAGATATAATTAGCTCAAAGCAACAGAATTTTCTAAGATTGCATAGAGCAGAAGCAACAACTCATTCCTGCTCCCTACCCTCCTCCAAAAAAAAAAAACCCACAATACACTCTCCAACAGATACTCATGTGAGAAAAGTAGTAAAAATGGAGATTTGCTGTGGTACTAAAGAAACACATGCAACTAATATTTCAGGGCTTCTATGTCTTTTATCTCCTTTGAGAGTGCTCTTAGCTCCACAGGTCTAGCTCTCCCTTAAATTTATGGTTTTAAATCCATGGCATTAAAATTGTATCCTCCTTCAAGTCACTGCATCTCTGTGTCTGCCTTCATGTGCACCTTGAAACTGACCCTTGTACTGCTAGATGGAGCATCTCCTACTGAACAAGAAGGTCTACTGATAGACATCACTTCTCCTCCCCCGTAACTGCCCTTTAGTATAGGAACTAGGACCATATTACACAAAACTGTTCCAAGCCTGGACTCATCTGAACTGACCACTTTCAATATTTTAGGAGGTGATCAGAGGATGGTCAACTGTCACTCACCCAGTGGCATTCTAATTTAATAAAGAGAAAATTATTCAAATATTGAACATTATCCTCAACATCACTGGATAAACTGGCTTTGAGATGGAATCGAAGGCTGGAATATAATACACTGGGATAAAGACCAAGTAGCAGCTCCTAGCTCAATGTATATCATAGCTAGGGAATGATGATGATGGTGGTGGTGGTGGTGAGGATGATGATGGCAGCAATAAAGAAAATCACAATGACTGGAGAGGCAGAAAGACATAGCTTCCAGGAATAGCAAGGAGAGAATTCCACCTTACTCGACCATCATCAGAAATCACCCTGAGTACTGTCTTTGGTTCTGAGTGCACAGTTTAAGGAGAACATTGATAAGCAAAAGCAGGGGTGGGGAACCTGGGGCCTCTAGGTCCTTGAACAAAATCCAAATTCCATCAACAGCCACACCTGAAGACCTGGAAGGTCACATGTGGCCTCAAGGTCACAGGTTCCCCACTCCTGAGCTAGAACATCCAGAAGAAAGCAACCAGTATAATGAAGGACCTTGAGTTCAGGGCAAACGAAGGTCAGTTGAAGGAACTGGGCAGACTTGGCCAGAGAGGAAAAGCTTCATGGTGACTTTAAAATGATCTTCCGCTCTTTGAAGCAGATTTGTTCTTTATTGGCCCCAGAGGGCAGAACCAGGAGCAGTGAGTGGAAGTTGTAGAAAGAGAAATTTAAGCTTGAAAGATTAGGAAAAAATCCTAAAATCAGAGCTGTTCAACCATGAAGTGAGCCTTCTAGTAATGAGATGGGATAATCTTCCTTGGGGGTCTTTAAGCAATGACTGAATGACCACTCTTGTGTATGATGTAGTGAGGATTGCTTTTGTGTAGGAGTTGGACCAGGTGGATGCTGAAATCTCTTTTAACTCACAAATGTTGAAATTCTGTGATTCTGGGTGATGGATACAGAGCCAGTCTCTGAACCAGGAAAATCCAGGTCCCAAGATCTGCCTTGGACATATTCTGTCCGTGTGACCCTGGACATGTCACTTAACCTCACAAAGACCTCAGGCAACTCACGACAGTAATTTGCTTGAGAAGATGACAATCTATGCTGGTAAAGGGAGTTTGTTTCTTTCCTGCAGGTTTCCTATACATACTGATGAAGGGACAGATCTAGTCCAAAGATAATATAGCACCTATCTCATTTACTTCTCAAAGAAGATAGTAAATGGGACCTGTGAAATCCTTTTGGTTTTCCAGAAGACTGATTCTGTGTGGTGCAGCATTGAAAGACTAAAGGCCTAGAAGTATAGAATACTAGATCTATGGTTGGAATCCCTTGATGCCCATCTATTCCAACCCCATAATTTTACAGATGAGAAAACTGAAGTCAGAGAAGTTACAAGTGTCTCAGAGTCACACAGGTAGAATATATCGGGGGAGGTAGGTAAAAGGAGAATCTGAACCCAGGTCCTCTTACTCAAAAGTCAGTGCTCATTCCACTATACCAAGCATGTATTCAATCATTCAATCATTTAACTCTTTTATTTAACTCTTTTCTATTAACTATTTAACTCTTTTCCTTCTTCCATGTACCTCTTTCATCTTTTCATCACAAAAGCAGTTCTATTTTGCTCATGTTATAATTTCAAAGCATTTGCTACTTTTTGAAATATTAACCATGTATATGAATAGTCCCAGAAATCCTTTGTCACTTCTATACTCCACACAAGGTATATGACTTTCCTTCTTTGTGACAATTGCTGTCTGATTCATGTCACCTGAAAGTGACCAATCGTCAGAGCCAGAGAGAATCAATTAAGTTCAAATAAAGACCAAAACTCTGTCAGGTGAGACCCAAGAGCCTTTCAGACAACTGGGTCCCATCCAGAACGCCTTGAGAATAAGAAGTGAGCTGTGTTATATGTGTGGTTCATACCATGCAAACTTCTGATCTTTTCTTTTCTTTCCTTTCCTGTACAGAAACGATAGTAATGGAGGAGAGAACTGCTCAGGCCAAGTGATGAGCTCAGCCCATTGGATTCCAGCTGTCTTAAGCTGCTTTCCCATTCCAACCCCATCCCAATAGCCCCACCAACCAAATGCTCAGATGTTACCTAAGCAATAACAAGTCTTCTCCCAAGACCAGGTTTGATGAGCATCAAGGGGCCAGTGAACCTGTCTACCTTCTTGATACAGCCGAAAGCCACATATGCCATGGGAGAAGACTTGCTGTGTGACCAAGAATCAAGATTGGATGAGAAAGAGAGAAGAAAGTGCCAGCACCAGCTTTGTTCCACCTCTTCCCCCACCCCCCAGTCAATCCATACTCACTGCTCCCAGGGTTGGTGTTGAACAGCAGAATGTTGTACATCTGCAGGGCTTAGCAGCTATCCTACAAAACCAATAGAAATACCACTCAGCCAGCATCCCCACAGAATGAGAAAACATGAAATATAAAGATGCCAAGCAGGCAATTGGTGTATCTCTCCTTTTAGACTGGACCTTCCCCATGAGTTAGTGACTTCACTCCTGTCAGGAAGGCTCCAGGAGATCCCACACCAGACACGGCAGAGCTTAGTGAATGTGCAGGGAAGGCAAGCACTCATACCCCACTTCAAGGGACATACATAGTTCCCTTATTGGCCTCCCCACCTGCCAAAACCCATTCGTTGACAGCGCAGGTTAAAATTGGACTTTGGGAGTGGGGGAGGGGAGGGACAGATTGTTAAATCCTACAACTTCTCCCCCAAGTAAAGGAAATGTGAGTCCAGCCTGCTGTTTTGAGTGCCTTCTGGTCCATTTCCATGCGCAACACCCTAGACTACACCCTCCCCCACTTGGTGTTGCAGCCAAAGACAATACTCCTCTTTTTCTTTTCAACACAAACATCACATCTTCAGCACCTAGGTAATGGAAATGCCTAGAAAAGAGTTAAGTTCAAGGGCTTTCACCTGTGACATCATAAATTAGTGTCGGATGTTGCTATTCAGCCAGACACTCAAATATCACCCAGGCTTCTGACAAAGCAGATGGACAAAGCAAAGCCCTTAGCACTGCCAGGGGTCTAAGGTCCCATAGCCCCAGAAAACTTCCCTTTATCCACTGTGGCAATGTGGCTGGTGCCCTGACTCTCTAAGGAAAGACATCTTCAGATGAGCACACCTTCAAGGACAGGAGAAGAATGAAGACAGGAGAGGGGAGGAGAGGAGATGAATGAGGAAAGGAAAAAAATAAGGAGAAGAGAGGGAGAGGAAAAGAATGAGGAGAGGAAAGGAGAGAGGGAGAGGGAGGGAGGGAAGGAGAGAGGGAGAGGGAGGGAGGGAGGGAGGGAGAGGGAGAGAGGGAGAGAGAGAGAGAGAGAGAGAGAGAGAGAGAGAGAGAGAGAGAAGGGGAGAGATGTTATAAATATTTAAAGAGCTATACTACTGAGTGATGGTCCCAACATTTGTAATAAATGCCTTCGGCAATCCTTATAAAGGTCACATTGCATGAGAGAAGTGGTTTCAAAGTTGGGCTTCATGCTTCACTTGTCCAATCACAGCTTAAAAATAGCCAGGAGCTAAAATAACAAGGTGTAGAGATCTATGGTGTGGTCCCCTAGCCTGCTTCACTGATTTCCATCAGGATCAAACCTCCCTTTTGATTTAATTACCTTTCCCTCACCAGGATACCCCAGAGAACTCAGGGCTCTGCCCACGAAGAAGGAGATTTGTGCTTCCCAACTAAAGGCTTGCCCCTCCCACCACCTCCACCCCATTCAGACATGATATACCACACACCAATGCTTAGGACCAAAGTAAGAAGGGCTAGTGTGGACTGACTGGTGGCAGAATATTAGCCAGCTACCACAGGGTCTAAGTCATGCCATTTAGGAAGAAATCAGGCTGGCCCTAAAGGAAACCAGACAGTGAGCCCAGAGAAAATTTAATAAACTATCTACTATATTACCTTCTCTCTGTGTCTATTTTTTAAGCTTTCATTGATTACATATTGGTCACATTCCCTGCATCCTCAAGCATAATAGCTACAGCCACCCCCTGAATCCTTTCTTTGAAGCAAACCAAGCAGGCATGTCCAGGGTGGCTGCTGACATCTATGACTGGGGACAGAGTCATTAGTGGTGGTATCCACTAGGGGGAAGAAGAGAAAAATTACATTCAAAGTCTGGAGATATCTAGAATTTGATAGTAATAGTGACTCAAAGAGGAGTTTTTCTGAAACACCAGACTTGACAACCTGAGACCTCCCCAATGGAATATGCATTTCAGAAGACAAGGATAGTCTGGATCATGCCACATTCCCACCATACAAACTTAGGGAGTAGGTATCAATAGTCTAGGTGTCTTTGGGGCACTTGAACCAGAGGAATTTCCAAATCCTGTCTACTTTGAACCCATCAATCCATCAAGTATTAAGTGCCTACTATGTGCCAGGCACATATAAAACATGCATGAAAATCAGAGCCGATGAAGAGCAGTGAAAATTCATCATGCATTGAGCTCAGAGCCCTTGGAGCCTTTTAGATTAGGAACCATCAAGAAACACCAAAAGGATTTAATAAAGCTAATCTGTTTGACTCTAAACCAACCAAGGTAGGCTAGTCCTCATAGGAGAGATGGAAGTCTGCTCTTTGGTCATGTTCTTGTAACTGATTTAATGACATGAAATTTCTCAATCCCCAAGTAAAAAGAAAGGTTTATTTTGTAGTTTGTGCAAGCATCAGTGCTCCTGCATCCAGACTTTTCTGCGGATATTAGAAAAAATATTTATATCAAAAAAACTATTGAAGAGGTGAGCTGGTATAGTTTAATTCCCCGTTTCCTGGGGTACATTATACTTCATTTTTTAATGTAAATAGTATTTTATTTTTTCAAATTACATGCAAAGATAGTTTTCAGAATTAATTTTTTTGTAAGATTTTGAGTTTCAAATTTTTTCCTCTCTCTTCCCTCCCCTCTCTCCTCTCCAAGACAGCAAACAATCTGATGTAGGTTATACATGAACAATCATGCTTAACGGATTTCCACATTAGTCATTACATTATATTTTAAGGTGATCCAGGCTGACTGTGAGAGCAGAAGCAAATTACTTAACCACTGGTGCTTCTAGGTAACCGTCTCACAAGTTAGTCGGGACAAGTTTGCCCATGAAACCGCAAGTCTGGAGAGAAAAGGGAAAGGCTTACAAAATACTTTACCATACAGTACCCCAACTGCTACTCACAACATGTCCATAAGGTAGTTACTACAGGAAATCCTATCCCCACATTTTTCAAATGGAGGCTCCTAGACCTTAAGTGACCTGTCCATGGTCACCCTGACTCCACGTAGCGCTCTCTCAGTTTAGACACAACTTCCTGTCAAGGATCTGCTGTAAGGCTTGCAAAGCCCTTTAAGCACAAAAACTTTTAATTCTCACCATCACCCCATGAAGGAGGTGTTATTATTATGTATCACCATATTATAGATGAGGAAACTACAGATCAGAGAGTTTATGTGCTTTGCCCAGCGTTACATAATGACGCTAGAGACAGAATTGGAAGCCAGGTTTCCCCTGACTCCTGCCTAGCTCGTTCTACTGTACCCTACTGTCTTAAGGAGGGACTTGAAGATGAACAAAGAGGAGCTTTGTCCCTTCTCTAGACTTCAAAGTAAACCATTTGACCCCTCATGAAGGACAAGAAGAAGCACAAGAGTGGAAAGGTCTAGTGAACAGAAATCCGGTCTTGAAGTTAAGATTCAAGCCTTAGCTCTGGCACACACACTGGTTGGGTGACCCTGGGTCAGTCACTTTAGCTCTTCCAGCCCCTAGACAACTGTTTATGAGTGGTAGAGAAGGTGTTATCTGCATGAGCTGAGATAATTTCCTCATCAAGAGTTTCCTATATAAATGATACCACAAATTAGGCACCCAAAATGGAGAGGTGGGCACTTAAGTCAGACACACAACTAAATGGGAAGAGATTTTGTTTGTTCTTTAAGTCACACACACACACACACACACCTGACTCCTCCCTCTAGGTTCACTGTGGTCAGAGATAGCATAAGCACAGGTCTGAGGACAGGGTAGCCCTCAGTATTTGTTCCCTGGTTCATTCAAGGGCAGGATTCTCCTGCAAGCTAGTCTGACCTCCCAATCAGGGTTATTTCCTAGGATCCCAGGGCCACCTACAAAACAGGTAAGATAAAACAAGACATTTCACAAACTTCAAAACCAGGGGAGGAAATCTCTGATCTGCAGGACCCCCATCATAAATGAAAACAAACATGCCTATGCTCTTAGTATATCTTCAAAGGTACCTTTCCAGAAGGACCAATGAGAAAGCCCAGGGCAAGAGGACAAGCAGAGGGTCTTGGTAATGGAAGAAGAACCAGAAATGTTCTCTAAATAAAACTTGTCTCTAAGAAAATTCATGTAAAATTAAGACAGAGGACCATCAATTATTATTTGACTTTAAGGTCAAGCTGAGAAAGAGGGATACTGAGTGGGGAGCTGAAGTAAAGACCAGTCCCTCCATAGACATCAGGTAAGTCACCAAACTTCCTTAGATGCTTTCATTCAACAAGTATTTATTAAACACCTACCAGTGCCAGATCTCATGCTAGGTGCAGTCTACATCCTACTTCAGGAAACAACATGAACACAACTAATATAAAATAAAGACAGTAATCGGGAGTGGCAGTCGGGGTCAGAGATTAAGAAAGTCCTCATTAGGAGATGCTACTTTAAGTAAGCTTTGAAAAGAGCTAGGGATTTCCTAAGACTGAGGGGAAGATGGAGCGCATTCCAGGAACAAGGGACAGGCTCTGAAAAGGCACAGGATAGGAGATGATGGAATGTGGGGGACAGTAGGAACATCAGTTTGAATGTAATAGTTTGTGAAGGAGTGTAACGTGCCTTCAGCCTTGAAAGGAACCCAATAGTCAAGCATTTTAAATGCCAAAAAAAAAGTCTGTATTTTACCTTAGAGGCAAGAGAAGGTCAAAACAGTCACCAGAGCTCCTTGGACAGGGAGTGACATGCTCTTTAGGAATATAGGTAACAGAGAGGAACAACCAGAATCTGGGAGAGGAATTAGGAGGCTAGTGCAATAGTTCAAGTAAGATTGATGAGAACTTGGTAGAGGGTGGTTGTGGTGTGAATAGAGAGAAGAAAGATGATTCAGGAGATATTGAAAAGGTGAAAATGATAAGACTTGGCAGGTTGGTTGAATGCTATGAGCAGCAAAGGGAGCAATGACAAAAAGAGAAGAGATGAGCCTAACTCTGAGGTCACAAATCTGGATAACTAGAATATAGTACTGCTTTCATCAGAAATAAAGCAGTTTTGATAAAAGAAGGCTTGGGGGAGAAAGTTGAGTTCTGTTTTAAATTTGTTGGTTGAGATACCCATTTGGAAATATCCAATAAGCAATTGTTAGTGTTCGACTTGAGATTTAGTGAGGAAATAGGTCTGGATACACAGATCTGGGGTCATGATTATATAGATGATAGTTGAACTTGTTGAAGTAAGGTCACTAAGAGAATATAGAGAAAAATGAGGGTCTAAGACAGAGCCTTAAATAATCCCACATAGGGTGGGAAGGACCAAGATGGTGATTCACCAAAGAAGCCTGAGAAGGAATAGTCAACAAAGACGAAAAATAACCAAGAGAGAACAGTGCCCCAGAAACTGAGGGAGGAGACAGGCTCAGGAAGAGGTGGGCCTCGGTGACAAGTTCTTCAAAGAGGTCAAGAATATTCCATTCATCCTCCCAAACCAGAGTTTCCCTCTAGGCCTTAATGGTTCTGTACCATCTATGCTCCCAAGCAGCACCATTTGAGCTCTGTTGGTATCATTTCATTCAGCTCTATGATGGCAGTGCAGATAAATATTGCAAGTTACCTGAATGGTCCTAGTTGATCATCAGAACATATCTTCAATCTGCTGGTTAAAGCTTTGCTTTGGTGGGAATGTTAATACCAAAAAGGCAGAGAGCCAACTCTAGGGTTATCATATTGAGAATCAACCTTGTCTGAAGTCCCACTGATATCCAAATTGGCTTTAAGGTGGAAGGTGGGTGGAGTTTCTAAGTTCCTCTTTCCTTGAATTGAAAAATAACATTTCCTCAGCCAGTTTTTCCAGAAACAAAATTATCTGGTCAGCTATGATAGCAACATAAATAACAGATGTTTAAGTTTGTGTCCCACAACTTTGTCCCTGCTCCTGTCACTCCCACCCTTACTCCTACCCCAACTGGAACGGCTTTGCTCATCATTGAGCAAAGCAATGCAAGAGTCTCTAGGAGAGAGAAAACAGAAGCAGGGACTCTGTCTACCACAGAGGAGAAAGACTGACGTGTACATCCCCTGTCATTTAGTAAAAGTGACAAATCCTAATTAAAACCAAAAACTAGCTTTTGGGAAGGAATATTCCAATAAGAAATGGCTAGGTTGAGTTATAAAAATCCAAATTTTCTATCATTATGACCTAATCTCAATGTGGAGCTAATTCTGGGAATTCCTGCTAATTGTTTTTACCTACAAAGACCTAGGATGACAAATTTCCTGTTGAATATGCCTGTTATAGGAAGCTAGCCCAAACCCCAAGGAAAATGACTAGATGAGCCCCTCCAGTACCCTGGAAACCACAAGCTGTGCCATATGCCTTTCAGAGTGAATTAACAGGATGACTGCACTTAGAGTCTCCCATCCCCTTACTGAATATAGCAACATATTCAATATCCACCATCTTTTTTTTGGATTCTAGCCAGAAGGGATGACAAAGTTAGGTGAGATGGAAAACATCTAAGGCAGACAAGGCTTAATGGCACATATTTTAGAAGATATTAAAAGTGTAAGGAGAAACATAGTCACATAACTGTAGTTAGGGAAAGCACAATGTGAATATTTCATACCTGCAATGTTGACACCATCACTTACAAGAAAGGGTAAAAATCAACAACTCAGGGAAATCAGGCTCTAACAGGAAGGCTTCAGAGATTACTTCTTTTCCAGGGATTTAAAAGGACATAAGTGAGTCACTTTGTTTACTGAAGGGGACATCCAGAGGTCCTACTTTTGGAAAATATGAGAAGAGTCTTCAGAAAGTACGGAGAGAGTTTTGGATTTGGAGTAAGGAAGAGGAGTTGAAATCTTTCCCCAGAAGCTATATAGTTTATGTGACCCTGGGACAATCAATCAACCTCTCCCAGCCTCAGTTTCCTCATCTACAAAATAGGGAAAATATGAAAGGTAAACAGGAAAGAAAAATCATAAAAGACTCTCGAAAGCTGAACTGTTTACATTACTACATGGAAGAAAATATTTTTAACTCTTGAATCTTTTCTCAGTATTTGAGTAGATGGAGAGATTGTACATACCCACCCACCTCCCCCCCCCCACACACACACACATATAGATAAAGAGTACAGGGTATGTTATATCAGAAGAGATTATATCCACACAAAAAATAAAATAAAATAAAAATTAAGGGGTGAAGGAGAAAAATTCCAGGAAGAGAAAGGGAGAAATGGAACAGGGCAGGCTATAACTCATAAAAGAGATAAGAAAAATCTTATTCAATGGAGGAGAAAATGGAAAAGGGGAGAGGGGAAAAATGAAGCTACTCTCTCCACATGTGGCTGGAGGGAATCACTAAATCTGATATGAAAATTTATATCACACCACAGGAAAGTAGGAGAGGAGGCAACAAGTGGGGTGAGGGGAATGTTAGAAGGGAGGGCAAATAGGAGTAGGGAGTCACTAGAAATAAACACTTTTGAGACGGGACAAGGTCAATTGTGGGGAAAAAATAAGGGGGGATAGAGTAGGACGGAGGGCAATATAATTAGTATTATACAACATTATTATTATGGAAGTCTTTTGCAAAACAACACACATTCAGTCTGTATTAAATTGCTTGCCTTCTCAGTGGGACTGAGGAGGGACAGGGGAAGGAAGAGAAGTTGAATTTCAAAGTATTAGCAAGCAATGTTGAGAATTTTTATTGCATATAATCAGGAAATAAGAACTACAGGGAATGGGGTAGAGAAATTTATCTTGCCCTACAAGAAAAGAGAGAAGATGAGGATAAGGGAAGGGTGGGGTGTGATAGAAGGGAGGGTACACTGAGGGAAGGAGTAATCAGAATGCAAGGTATTAGGAAGCAGGGGGAGGTGAGTGATGGGGAGAAAAAATTGGACATGTTACAAAGTGAGATAAAAGCAATTAGTATTAAAACAATTGACTGAATTAATTACTGAGAATAAATCAATGACATCTTTCGTTTGGGGAAAAGAATTTCAGTCTAAATTTCCTAGAGGAAGGTAACCTCGAGTAAAATTTGGCATTGATGGAAAAGTTAAGGTTTTAATGGCAAATTTGATTTTATGATTGCCATTTAATCAGGAACTAGAACATGTATAGAAAGTCATGTAAGTCACTTAAGACTTGCCTCAAAAGATGTTCCTTAGCCAAAGTGAAATTTTAATGATATTTTGAATCTGGTTATTGGAACTTGCCATTTTTAGATGCTATGGGACTATTAAGTGACTGTTCTTCTGAGTTTAACTCCAGGTATGGGTAGCAAGAAAGGTGATCTGAGTCTCCAATCCATGATGCCGGTAAGCCTGTGAGATGTTGGTATGAACTGCAAAAGATGATCTCATGGAAAGGATAGGAGAGCAGCTTTTCAGCCTGGGCTAAGGTAGGATTCTCCTGACTCAGTTTCCCCACTGACACCTGGCAGACTTTAAGCCTGACTGAATGCAAGTGGACAATCTAATCCTGCCTGGAATTGACATGAGGCTGGGGAGATATTGTATCCCTGCCATGTCCCTACTCTTAGTGGCAATTTCCTATAGCCAAAAGATTTGCAAGCTTAATATCAGATCTATTAAATTATAGATTATTGGTAGGGGAACAAAGGAGATTAAGTCTAAAATTAAGCTATTAGGCATAGGACTTTAGACCAACAACAATAAGTTAGGGTCCTTTAATTCTTAGCAATACAGTGGAGACAACTAGATCAAGAGCTTGTGAAGTTAGCAACATAAATATTATTTGTGTCTCAGCTGGTTAATGTTGAAAAAAAATTCTTTTGTAGTCCATATTATAAATGCTTTAAAAAGAAGTATCACCTGACCAAAAGTTTGAATTGTTTTATCTGTTATAAACTGTGTTAAAGATGAAAAATAAAATTTTTTTTTAAATAGAGAAAATAATAACACCTACTCACGTGGTTGTTTTGAGGATCAAATGAATTAACATATGCAAAGTGCTTTGAAAATCTTAAGGTGTTATGTAATTACTGGCTATTTTAATTCTTATTACTTTTCTTAAAGGAAAGTTATATGCGTGTATACACATACATACACACACAACTATATATTTCACAATCTAATTTCTTAATTCCTCTCCATGTCATGGAGGCTTCCTTTCATATTCAAATGACGGTTGCTATAATTTAAGTGCATTTACTCCTGTTATTTCTCATATAAAGTAAAATCTATATCCACTCTACACATAAGGAATTGAGGATAATTCAGATAGAGACCAGATTTAAGTACTCCTGCATGGTCCCAGCTCCTTTACTTATTCTTGGATGAGCTATTTAGCTTCTCTCAACTTCCTCTTCTGAAATATAAAGGAGTTACGGAGTAGAATGTGCTTCATTTTGTTACTCTTAGCTATCATATATGGCCATTAACCCTTATCCTTCTATTTCTCTTTTCTTTTTAGAGTGTTTGCACTCATGTTGACAGGTCAAGGAGTTCCCAGATAAGGGTGACCACACTGCTACAACTTATCCTCAAAGGAGTGACCCTGACATGAGGGTACTTTTATGACTAACAACTATAGCTCCTAAGTCCCCATTAGTACAATTAGCTTTTCACAAATCACCCAGGTTGACACCATTAACTCTTAATTGGAAATATTTGTTAACAGAATACAAAGCAAGCATGATTAAGATATAAAATTCCACCCACGAACCTGGAATACTCTCCCCTATCAATACACATAGTGTCCTTGGGAAGGAGGGACAAAAAGAGAGCCATTGCTTGAAGGCACATGTGTAGGTAACACATGTGATTGGGGCAAGTCATGATTCTGGACTGTGAAATTTGACACCTCCTGTCTCATTGAGGCAACTATGGTTGATCCTACTGATGGTGAGCCCACTCCCTTCTCCAGCTGAGTAGAGCTGCTTTTCTGCTGGCTGTTACCTTTTTCTGCACCGTCAATACAGTGTGTTAAGCTCTTCCAGTAAAACAGAAGCCTTAAACCTAGGGTCTGAAGAGCCTTTCCAGGTCTGCCCTCTTGCCTGAGTTCTGAAGAGTTTCTATCTCAGACAGTAAAAGCCAGAGTAGCGAATGGTAAAGGCTGAACATTTCCTCTCTAATCGTCCCTTAAAAGCTGCCAATCTTTTCCCTCCAGTTTCTTCAAAAAGCAAAGAACATTCCCTAATCATCTCTTTGTAGACTCAAAACCCATATTCCAATTAGCTCTTCCAAATAGCAGAGGGCAGTAGAAATGCTGAGGTCTTCCTGTGACCCAGATCTGAGGAATCTTCTTGGACTATTCAAAGATATGGACTTGACCAATACTACTGCTCCAAAACTAAGTCTCTAATGTGAAATTAGTCACCTCAAACTTATGGTGAGAGGCTAAAGTCTACATTACTCTCAGCCAAGCCATGAAGAGGCAATAGGCAACTCTCCCAGAGTAACCAAATAGTTGTAATTATTAGAATTTCCCAGTGTTCAACCTCAAAGTTCTCCTATTAGTCATCTACAAATTAGATACTGGAAAATAAGCCATTTCAACCATCTTTGCCTTGAGTAAATACTTAGCCTCTAAGGGGCTGCTTTTTTCACTATTTCTCATATAGCTCTCCTTGTTGCTGCCCTTTTTCAAGTAATAAAGTTATCCCAATTAGAAAGGGGCACTAACATACAGTTATGTCTGTTGAATCACTGATGCAAGTATTCCCTCCAATAGTGCAAATCATGACCATTGAATTACATCCTATACTCTGAAACCCTTGTCTATGCCCTCCTACAAATCTATCAGGGATCTTCTCAACATTCCCAACCCTTCCAACAGATCCTGTTGTTATGTGGGTAACAATGATGCACATAGGCTGTCCATCTGCTATACTTCATCCTTACTACATGGCCAGCCCACTTTCCTACATACACCTCTTTCATGAGATCTTTTATATTGATTCTAATGAACTATTAGATATTGGTAGAATGCTGCCATATTGCACCCATTGAGTCTCTCTGTTACCCTTTGGTTGAGACTCAATTTTGATGTTCAAAGACTGTGGTTATTACATAATTTGCGTCCATAAATCTTTAACAAAAGAATATTAGTGGTAAAAAGATGGGACTGTTTACAGAAGTCTGGGATCATTTAAAGCCTTGCAAAATTTCCCAAATGTAATCTATTCCTTACTTTATTCTATAAGCCATTCATTGTCCATGTGCAATGTCTACTCAAGTTATATTTCCTGATGAACCAGCTCTATCTATTGTTCATTTAATCATAGACCATGATCTGAACAATTAACACTCTTCATCCACTTGGTTATATCTGTGTGGATAGTTAGGCCAAAATGTTTTGAGTGATTGTGAACCTCATTTAGGAGACTATGAAAGGGAATTCAAAAGGAACAGATTTTTTTTAATGAGACAGAAAAATGACAACATACATTAAGAACACACGGTTATACAATGAAATTCAATAACTGTATAGAGTTGGTGCTTGATAAATGTTTGTTAAATGGAATGAATCCATAATAGTCCTGCTGAGCAATTTAGTTAAGAAATGAATTAAATATCTGGAATTTTAAATATGACCAGAACATAAAGAGTCACTTTTTAATCCTTCTGATACTTGTTGGTAGTGTGATGTTGGGTGATCCCTTAACCTCTCTGTGCCCCAGTTTCCTCATCTGTAAAATGAATAAATTAGAAAAAAATGACATCTGAGGTCCCACCCAACTCTAGACCTGTGATTCTGTGAAAATAATTTAATCCTTGGGTGCTTAAATTCATATCTGAACTTCACTGGTGACATCTTCTTGGCATTAGAAGGGTGACCTGAGCTGATTAATAACAGCTGAGAGTTATTTAGCTATAGCAATACTCAAAAGTCTTCTCCCAGGGCAACATTGGCTACATCTCCCCATAGGATTCTAGGGGAACCTCGTTGGGGTGGGGCATGTTTTTCTCTAAGGCTATAGCAGGTCAAAGATACCATTCCAATTTGTTCCCCCCATTGTTAACTTCCAGTGATTAGGGCCACGAGCCCATTTAAATGCTTAATATCAATTAGCTTTCCCAAGGGCAGCTACAGTAGCTCAGACTGCTGGGCCTGGAGTCAGGAAGATTCATCTTTATGAGTTCAAATCTGGCCTTAGAACTTACTAGCTGTGTGATCTTGGGCAAGTCACTATTTGCCATACTTTTCTCATCTGTAAAATGAGCTGAAGAAGGAAATGGCAAATCTCTTTAGTATCTCTGCCAAGAAAACCCCAAATGGGGTCACAAACAGTCAGACACAACTGAAACAACTCAACCACGAAAGCTTTTTATAAAAGGACATTTGTAAATGGACAAAGGTAAAGCAAAGATATAATTTCAAATATCCTTCTCTCCCCAAACATTCGAAACATACTCTCTCCAATTCCACCTCAGTCCCTGGGGACAGTGGACTCAAGCTTAACTCAATTTCTACCATCAAATCACTTATAAATGCAGCACAGCCAGTATAATCAACAAATGAATGAGCCTGCATCTCTGCTACTGCTGGGCTGGGTCAAGCAGGTTACTTGGGATTTTGCTCCTCATTTTCTGGCTTCCAGCAAATCTTGGCATTGACTCCGGCTGTCAGATCATGAAGGATCTACCTCCTGACCTTTCAAAGTTCACAGTTATCTCCAGCATACCTTTGCTTAAAACATGAAATAACAGGTATAACAGAGACAGAAGCAATGGTAGAGCCATGGGCTACCAGGCTGCATTGAAAGCCCCAGTGAGGAGATAAAAACCCAAAGTCTCTCCCAGCATCAACAGCACTTACCACTTCACTCATACCCACCTGGGCATAAATGAAGACCAGATTTGCTACAGTCAGTTAGTGGTTCTCAAATGTACCCTAGTTCTAGCTCCCTAGCCAATCAACAACTTACTTCTTCACTCATGTAGTTAGCAAACCAGAACCAGTTAAAGAATGATTGTACATGGCCCAAATCAGGAAGGAGCATGCTTCTATTACTTGGACCATTAGATACTCTCTCAAAAGAGTCCCCTCAGACTCTCTCTCTTGGGGATTGCATTACCCAGGCTTAGCAGGGATGCTCACTAGCTCCATCATCCCCCTCCCCATCAACATAGTTCTTTCAGGTTTGAAGAAAACTTTACAAGCATCATCTCATTTGATCCTTAAAACAACTTCATGGGTCATATAATACAAGCATTGTTATTCTTATTTTACAGATGGAGAAACAAACTCTGAGAGGTAAGTGACTTGGTCTGGAATTTGAATGCAGTGCTTCTCACTGACTGGGGTGGAAGATGCTATTCAGAAATCCCAAACCACTGAAAGTACAGTCCTGGGGTACTGAGGAAATGAGTGACACTATCAAACTTTAAAGAACTATGTTGATGATAACACCTTACTTTGGATGGGTAAACACTGAAGAGATTTTTTTTTTGGCCAAAAAGTCAAAGTAGCAAAATAAACCTTATAAAGAACATGGACAAACTAGAGCAGTATACAGTAGAGTCATCAGTATGGTGAAGGGATATGGCATATGGTCAGCTGAAGGAACTGAGGATGTGTGATCTAGAGAAGAGAAAATGCAGTGAGAACATGAGATCTGTTCACCAAAGTCCTACACTTGGCCCTCATTGTGGTGTGGAAGTGATCCTGCATCCTTGAAGGGTATACCAACAGATCAAAAAAAGCCTGTCTGTTCCTATCAAGCTGAAAAAGCATGGTGCCCATCATGGACTCTATATCTATTGTCTGAAGACTGGCCTGGTTAAGTTCTTGGAGGGAGATTCATCATTGCTTTGGAAATGAATTTTTCAATGATGGGAACTCCCAAAGGCCATCTACTAAGTCTCACAGGGGTAGCAACAATGGGTGTGAGTACTGGGAGTACTCACAGGAACAAAATCACAGGTCTTTGAACTATTAAAATAGGTTAGAGGTACTCAAGTATATGAAGTCTGCGATGCATTAAGATGATTAGAGTTATTTTGCTTGAGCCAAGAAGGCAAAGGAGGAGTAATGACAAGAGTTTGGAGGCAAAGGACCTGTGTTCAAATCCCACCTATGATACTTAAAACCTATGGGACCTTGAATAAGCCACTTCATCTCTGTGGGCCTCAGGTTCCCCATATATAATGAAAGGGTTGGATGATCTCTGAAGTATCTTCCAGGTATGAATCCTTTTATCCTACAGTAAAAATCATGGGGCAATGAATTTCAGTTCAGGATAAGAAAAAGCTTCCAAATAATGAGAGCTATCTAAAAATAGGAAGGGCTGTCCTGAAGGACAGTGAGTTCTCCATCCCTTGGAGATCTGCAAATAAGGCCAGATGACCTGTACTTGCCATAGATGTAGATCAATAGAGATACTCTGTTCTGATATGGGTTGCACTAGATGACCTCTGATGTCACCTCCAACTCCAAGTATGGATAATTCTGTGATTCTCTAAAGAATGAATCATATAAGAGAGAGACTGAGGACAGAGACTAATCCAGTCATCAATGGGATATCCAATGAGGGCCTGAGCCATGGTGATTAATCGTGGGATTGGAGAAGATGGAACAGTAATCATGGTGGTAAAATGAATGAGACTCAACAACGCATGCAGGTCGGGGTAAAGAAGACAAGAGTCACAGGTCATCGTACCCTACACTTAGAGGGGAATGGACCTCAGAGGTCATCTGCGACAATACTGAGACTTTAAATTTGAATGACTGAAAGAATGTGATATCCCTAACAGAAACGAATAAAAAACCAATAGGAGGGACAAGTTTGGGAGGATGGGAAAGAGATGATGAGTTTTGTTCCTAGCCTTCAGCAGAGGTGGACAGGTATATGAAAACAGAATAAAAAAGGATCAGGACTTCAATCTGGGAAGATGAAGGCAGAGAGGAGATAAGCGAAATTGAGTAGCATACATTTGATTGGTGTTGCAGTTTCCAAACTACAATTTGTGGGCCATAGTTCCAATCTTTCTGACTTTGGCAGCAATCCAGAACACCGGGGCCCCCAAAGAGGCTCTTAGAGGAGATAGTGCCAAGTTAAAGGAGACTATTTAATGGGCCTGACAAGCTAATGCTGGGCAAAGGGGAAGAGTTTATTTTCCTATCATTCTCTAGAGGTCCATGAGTAAATTCAAGGCATCACTCAGAGCAGAAGTTTCCAGGTGAAAAGTGACTTACTCTGAAAGGTTAATGAAATTGCTAAATGCCATCCATTCCTCCCAATTTTGGCCCAACATGCAAACAACTCTCTATTCCTCTTGAGTAGGAGAATTTGAGGATCACGTGTAGAAAAGAATTGCTTTCTTTGTAATTAAAATTTTTTTTTAGCCTTTTCATTTCCTAGGTTTTGCTTCCCTCTGGCTGTCACATATCTTCCTGCCATAACCTGGGTTTCTAGTCTTAACAGCATCTACAGTATACTCCATGGGAGTCAGGAATTGTTCTGAAGACTTGAAAAAATTTTAAGTATTATTCTTTGAACAAATGAATGTAAATGCTTTTTGTTTGTTAAATGTTTATTAAAGACCTACCATGTGCAATGCATTGTGATAGAAGATAGGGAAATTTTTTTTCATTGAATACAAACCTATTAATTTATTGATGTAGGAGCTCCTCAGTGAGAAAACTGTCTCTTTCACTGCAGAATACCACCTATTACGCCATTTCTAGTCTTAGAAAACTGAGAGGATTAATGAGGCCATGGCTCCTCCCAAAATGTCCATTTCAGGGCACCCAGGCCAGCCTTCTCTTCCTTCTCCATCCACTGGACTCCATCATGTACCTGAGATATCTTCATCATGCAAGAGCATGTCAGCCTGGAAACCCACACCTCTTCAGAACCCTCAGCACCATGGGCCCATTTCTCCTTCTGATGAGTGAGTAGACAATAGTGAATTCCTCCCAGAATTTCCATTTAGGGAGAGTGAACAGGTCAGCCATCTTTTCATTTCCCACCCACTACACTCGTCTAGAATTTGCCATCATGACCGCTTTCCCCAAGACCTTTCCTCCTCCCTTTTACCCATCCCTGCTTTTCAGCTTCTTTTTTCATCTTGTAAACTCCTTGAGGGTGAAGACTATCTTCTTTTTCACATTTGCATTTCCAGCATTTAGTATAATATTTGGCACATAGTAGGCATTTAATAATTGTTAATTGACTGATTTGTCAAGGATGATATAGTCAGAATATGTCAGAAGTGGGAGTTAAACCTAACTCATCCTGACTCCAAAGTCAGTTCTCTTTCTGCTGTGACATACCGTCCCTTGATTATACCAGGCTGCAAAGGAAAACGGGAAGATAAATTAAACAGTTTATGCCTAATGAAGCTTACAGTCTAATAGGCAGAGAAAAGACGTGCTTCGTCTTCAATGACGTATTATTTCACTGGTGTTCTCTCTCCACTGATACATGTGGAGACCCCTCCCAATCTTAATGGACTGTGACTGCAGGTTGGCCAAAAGACTCATCACTTTCCAAAGATGAGCTTTTCTCAGCTCAGCAAGGCCAGTCCTCAGACGGCAAAAATCTGCTAGGCTATCCTTATTTGTTACATCATGGTAGGACCTACTGGAAAATAAGCTGCACTGGAAAAGCTTTTGGGAACTCAGAATAAACTCCATTCTAGCTAACAACTACAGGGGATGTGACGTGTCCTGATTCTCAGCTCTGGTCCTAGAGTCAGGAAGGGATCCGAGTTTAAGTCCAACTTTGGGTACTTCCTAGCTGTGCGACCTTGGGCAAGTCACTTACCTTCTCCCTCCTTCAGTTCCCTCAACTGTAAAAGGAGGATAGCAATAATACCTCCCTCCCAGGCTGTTCCATGGAGCAAATGAGATATTTGTAAAGTACACAACAGGTGCTTAATAAATGCTTACTCCCCTCCCCCTAACAACATGTATATATCACCTTAAGTTTTAAAAGGTATTTTCCATATTCTCTCATTTGGTCCTCTCAACAACTCTGGTAAGCAGATGTTATTTTTCTCCCCAAGGCACTAAGTGACTTGCTCAGGGTCACACAGCTAGTAAGAGTCTGAGGCCACATTTGGATTCAAGTCTGACTCCCAGTCCAGGGCTCTTTCACTGTGCCATCTAGTTACCGTAAGACATCCAGGTAGGACCTCAAAGGAGAGAGACATTGCCCAGGCAATAGAACATAAATTTGAACAGAATCTCATGAGATCGGATGGGGGAGAGTGTGGCAGAGCTCATGAAGGAAGTCACATCTGATTGGAGCCTTGAAAATGGGAAGGATCATAGGGAGATGGGGGGAGGAAAACCGCAGGCACTGGGGCAGCATGAGCAATGAAATGGAGGTGAGAAACCAAAATGGGAGTACATTTGGAGGAAAGGAAGTACTCCATTTTGTCTGGAGCATAGAGCATGTGAGGGGGGAAGGAAAGGAGGGGAGAGAGTGAAGGAGGAAGAAGAAAGAGAGAGACAGAGAGAGGAAAAGAGAGAGAAGGAGGAAGAGAGAGGGAGAGAGGGAAAGAGAGAGAGGAGAGACAGAGAGAAGGAGAAAGAGAGAGGGAGAGACAGAGAGAGGGAAAGAGAGAGGAAAGAGAGAGGAGAGAGAAGGAGAGAGAAGGAGAGAGAGACAGAGAGAGGGAAAGAGAGAGAGGAGAGAGACAGAGAGAATGAACTAAAAAATGAGCTGAATAGGATAGCTGAACCCGATTATAGAAGGCATTGAATGGTAGGTGAAAGAGTTTATACTTCCCTGGACAGGCACTAACTAGGCTTTTGAGGATCTAATCAGATCCACACACATACCAGCACTCCAAAGATTCAAGGGTCACATTTCAATGTGGTTATTTCCTCCTATGATGAAGGTTAAGTCCATCCCTACCAAACCATCCTATCCAACCCCTTTCTTCACTCTCACTGGAAAACTCCAATATGCTGGGGGCCTTCCTCAGATTCTTTCCATTGCAGATATATCAGTGGAAGACACAGGCTATCCATTAGTCACCCCTGACTCTTGAAAAGTGACTGGACTTCCTTCTTTTTCTTAATCATAAGTTTCTTGAATGACATTCTTTACAAGGCTTCTCCTACACAATTCTTTATTTGGAATATGTTGCTACCTGCTCACACTCACCTTTTAGATGACCTGTAACCTCAAATTGGAGGATAGTGTGGGGTTTCACAACTCATAGCTATACAGCATCAGCAGAAAAATAAAGGTTTTCAGAAAGTTATTTTTTTTCTTCCCAGAAGGTAGGCCTTTGTCTTAGGAAGAAACTTAGAATCCTTAAAAGCACTTTTCAGTTTCCCAAGGCAATCCAGGCCACTCTTCTGGTCCAGATGGAAATTCAAGAAACTAGAAACTGCCTGTCAGAGTAGAAAATAGTCATTTTTTATTCACTTGGTTTTTTCCTGTGTGATGGGTTAAAACAAACTCTTGAGTGATTATGGAGCACATTCAGAAATTTCTGTAATGTTGTGGGACTTGATAAAATCAGCACCTATCAACAAGCTGGACCACCTTGAGAGCTTGATCATATGTAAGGAATCTCTCTTTAACTTGGACTCTGTGATAGATTTTCTCCATGACGCTAGTGAATATATTCAGGTTTTTTGTACCTCACTTTATATTTGCAATCAGAGACTCATTGAACAAAATTATTTATACCGTTCAAGGAATCATATATAATTTTTGCATATGCATAGGAGATCTTTCTTTGGAGGAGAACCTTTTACTGGTATTTTGCTCTATCAAATTAAACACTTGTGATAGCCAACAAAAAAATAAGCACAATGGCATCTTGTATTCTCTCCATCTTTCAGCCACTTGTGTCTCCTTGGCATGTGTCACATACATATTTACATACATGTACATGTAGCTATTGTCTCCTCCAATAGAACATAAGCTTCTTGAAGACAAAACGTAACTCATTTCTTTCTTTGTGTCCACAACACACAGCACAGTACCTGGCAGAGAGTAAGTGCTTAATAAATGTTTGTTGACTGATGAACATTAAATGCAATCTGTTGTATAAAATCATTTACAAAAATTTAATATTTTTACCAATAGAATCTAAATGCCCATATAGATCATTCTTATGAAAATATATATGTATATATGCCTACTTTTCCATATATTTGTATACATATATACACACATACATGCATATATGCATACATACATATATAAATGAAAATGTCAACATATAGACGAATTATTCATGTTCCCTGTGTCACGCGGGGCAAAGAAGAAGGTAGTTAAAATAATGTTCAAGATTTTTTTCCCCACACCTTTGATATTTTCTTTTCCTTCTTATAACTTGAAGATCAGTTTCTCAATACCCTCAAAATTATATCACTTCCAGCATGGTCCTCCTCTACATCTATTTGGGTGTGCAAGGGTGTGTGTGTGTTTTCCCCTCCTCAAGCAGCACATCTGAGATGATGTTGTTAGAGACCTATGCAAGAGGAAGATAAATCTGATAGCAGTCAGAGAGGAACAGATTTGAGGGCAAAGTGACTGAGGGTAGGAAGCTAGAAGGCTATTTATTGGAAAGCATTTTATAAACCTTGTAAAAATGTAAGTTATTGTTATTGCTATGGCAGGAGTCTTGGTAAGAGGTAATATATATGCATAAAATGGTTAAAGAGATTTCATCAGACCTAAAAAGAAAAATCCATCAATACTTTATCTGCAGATACCATAGAAGGGTTATAAGAAGCCTGCTACGATCATCCATGCAGGAAATAATATAATTAGCAGTAAAAGGTCAGAAGATTTGAAGATGATGTCAAGGAAAATGGCCATTAGGCAAAAACAAGACACAGGTCTCCTGTTCTCGTTTATGCGATTAGGTCTGGGAACCTAGACAACAAGAAAATAGCATAAAGCCAGGGACGCTTTCAGTGAATATAAATTCTCCCTCTCTGGATCAATGATTCCTCCTCTCTAGGATGCAGAGTAAATACCTTCGATTCACTGTCAAAGTCGTAACAAAAGTAGCACCATCCTTGCAGCTCTGGTCAGAAAACACATGCACGTGCACACACCTATCCCATGCCATCCTCAGATGTACCTCTTTCTGGCAATATACATACCTTTGCTTTTTTATTTTGTGAGTAGTTGATGAATTCCTACATCACTTACCAAGGTGCCCCATCCTAGACTCCCAGAAAGGGTGGAGAGACACACACACACACACACACACACACTCCAGACTGGCTTCATTTGTCCGCAGTAAGCATTCTATGGGGCAGTTAGGTGGTACGGTGGAGAGAGTGTCAGGCCTCGAGTCAAAAAGACTCATCTTCCTAAGTTCAAATCTGCCTCAGACACTTACTGGTTCTGTGACCCTGGGCAAGTCACTTAACCCTATTTGCCTCAGCTTCCTTATCTGTAAAATGAGCTGGAGAAGGAAATGGCAGTATCTTTGCCAAGAAAACCCCAAATGACGTTTAACAACGATAACAACAGACAATCTATGTTTCTACCTGGATCCTAAGCCCACTCTGAGGACCTTGTGTAAACCCAAGTGATTCCTAGAGCCTCCTCCCCACTAGGATGAACTAAACCACAGAAATCCTAGTGCCACTCATCCAGAAGATAGCACACTACCTTCCTACTCTGCTTCAGAAGAGTCTCTTTTATGGTATAGACAACCTGCCCCCTAGGGAATAAATATGTTCCTACAAGTCTTTAAAAGGGCAATGCCTGATGGCTGCATTCAATCCTTTCTTCTTGCCTCCTTTTCTTCCTGTCTTTGGGTTTTTATTCACTCCTATCACCCCCACTCCCTTGACCCAAGCTAGCAGCTTAATAAATAACACAAATGATATTTTGACTCTACCCCAGTTCTAACTGGAGGTAAGGACTAAAAAATTAAGGAGGAAGCTTCAAAGAAATTACTCTTCTCAGCTGTGGATTTCTTTCTTGGATAGATCTATTCTCACTTTTCATTGTCAAGGATACATTATAACATACTAAGCTTGTAAGAAGGTAGTCAGACTCTGCTACCACCTCCTCCCACAATCAAAACTGAACCAATAACCAGGAGACTCAGTAAAAGGCAAAATAATAGAAAAGAAAGTCACAAAGTATTGCTCAGGGTCTAAAGTAGAGCACAGGTAAGGAAGTTAACATAGGATGCTACCTGCAAGCTCATGGGAAGAGGACTGGTGTTGCTATCTTTACCACTGGGTGTTTTGGGGGGTTGATTTCAAGGGAGAAAAAAGAATAGATCTATTGCTACTCTCATCAGTTACTGTCCCAGGTCCAGGGGAACATAATAATCCAGAGAAGATGAGCAAAATTTGGGATGTAGGAGAGGGGCCCCTGGGTTTTTCACAGATACTCTACAGCCTAAAAAAAGAGCGGCAATAATGATATTGGTAAAAGTTAAGTAATTAAATGATCATTTTTAAAATAAACTAAAATTAAACAAATGACAAGTATGTCTACCATTCTAAAGTTTTGTAAAATATTATTCATACAACTGATACCTAAGCCAAGAAGAGTTAAAAAACCAAGAAAGAAAATTATAGATTAATTTCATTAATGAATATGGATGCAAAAATCCTAAATAAAGTCCTAGAGATTACGCAATATACTACAAAGACCAAACTGCACTTATACCAAGAATGCAGGGATGGTTTAACATAAAGAAAACTTTAACATAAATGATTATATCAATAACAAAAGCAACAAAAATCATATGATTATATTAAGGTGCAGAAAAGGCTTTTGATAAAGTACAACATTCATTTCTATTTAAAAAAACAACTTGCAAGTATTGCTGTAAATGGATTTTTTCCTTAAATTGATAAAACCTAAAACCTTCAGCAAGCATTATTTGTAAAAGGGATAAGCTAGAAGCCTTCCCACTAATATGAAACCAATATTGTACAACATTGTATTGAAAATCCCAGCCATAGCAGTAAGAAAAGAAAAAACAAAAGGAGTCAGAAAAGGAAATGAGGTAACAAAACTATCTCTTTTGAAGGTGATATGACAAGATACTTACAAAATCTCAAAGACAACTAAACAGTTCATTGAAACAACTAATAACTTTAGCAACGTAGCAGCACATAAAGTGAATCTACACAAATCATTACCATTTCTATATAGCACAAGTAAAACCCTACAAGAAAAGAGAGTAAGAGATACCGCATTTAAAATAATGGCTGCCAAAACAAACCCAAGAAGTATATCAACAAAATTATTTTTTTAAAAACTTTTTACACAAATAAAATCAGATTTAAATAATTAGAAAAATATTAATTGTTCATGAGTAGGCAGGGTCACTATAATAAAAATGACAATTCTACCTAAACTAATTTATACATTCAATGCCATCCCAATTAAATTATCAAAAATTATTTTACTGAGTTAGGAAAAATAAAAGTAAAATTCATTTGGAAGGATAAATGGTCTAGAATATCAAATGAACTAATGAAAAGAATGTAAAGGAAGAGGTGTCTCAGTACGAGATTTTAAGCTATACTATAAGGTAGTGATGATCAAAACTCTCTGTTATTAAGAAATAGAAAGGTAGATCAATGGAGGAGAACAGACATGCAAATTATAGCAGCAAATGACCATGGCAACCTTGTGTTTGGCAACTGTAAAGATTTAAGTTTGAGGGATAGGATTTCATTATTTGGTTAAAAAAAACTTGGGAAAACTGGAAAGTAGTTTGGTAGAAACTCGGCATAGAGTATATAGCACAATATCTTATACCATTTACCAAGATAAGGTCATTAAAGAGGCAGACTACAAGCAAATTTGAAAATATGGAACATTACCTATCAGACTTGTGGCTAGGCAAATGCTTTATGAATAAAGAAGAGATAGAGAACAGGATGAGGTGTAAAATGGATAATTTTGATTACATTAAGTTAAAAAGGTTTTGTACAAACAAAGCAAATGTAGCCAAGATCAGAAGCAAAGCAGAAAATTGGGGAGGAGAGGTTATAAACAATTTCTCAGATAAAAGTCTCATATCTCAAATATATAAAGAACTTGGTTGAATCAATAAGAATATGAGTCATTCTCCCACTGATAAATGGTTAAAGGTTATGAACAGGCAGTTTTCCAATGAAGAAATCCAAACAATTTATAGTCATATGAAAAAGTGCTCTAAATCATTTATTGATTAGAGAAATGCAAATTAAAACAACCTTGAGATGCCATTTTACACCTATCACATTGGCTAAAATGATGGAAGGAGAAATCAACAAGTGTTGGAGAGGATGTGGAAAAATTGGAACACTAATTCACTATTGGTAGAACCATGAACTAATTTTTTGGAGAACAATCTGGAGTTATGCCCAAAGAGTTATTAAATTGTCTATACCCTTTAAAGGAGTGATACCACTACTCGGTCTATTTCCAAAGATGATTGGGGGAAAAGGAAAAGAACCTATATATTGTAAAATATTTGTAGTTGCTCTCTTTACGAGCTTTGTGGTGGCAAAGAATTGAAAATGACAGGGATGCCCATCAATTGGAGAACGACTGAAAAAATTGTGGCATATGATTGTGATGGAATACTACTGTGCTACAACAAACGATGAGCTCAATGATTTTAGAAAAACACAGACTTAAATGAAATAATGAAAAGCGAAATGAGCAAAACCAAAAGAATATATACACTAATAGCAATATTGTTTTAAGAACGACCAAGTGACTAAATCATTTTAACTATTATAAATACCCAAATTAACTTTAAAGGACACATGAAGGAAGATGCTATTTGCATATGGAAAAAGAACTGATAAATACAAATACATATACGTATTTGTGTCTAATGGTAGTCATCTGGGGGGAAGGAAGAAAAATGGAAAAAATTTCATTATAATTTTATTATATATTTAAAAGAAATAGCAAGTTGTACATCACAGATTTGTAATTTCATGTGCAATCATCTTTTTTCTATTCTACTGTTATGAAAATGCTTATTTTATTTCTTAAATTCAGAATAAAATAAAATTATATATAATATATGTTGCATTTAAAATAAATACACTATATTCTCCAAACCTGTGATCCAGTGACACTGACCTCCTTGGTGTTCCTCAAACATGTCCTCCATGACTCTGAGCTTTTCCCCAGCTGTTTCAGCTGCCTGGAATGCTCTCCTTTCTCAAGTTTCCTTCCTCCAAGTTCTCTTCAAGTCTCAATTAAAACCTCACCTTCTGCAAAAAGTTTTTCCCAGTTCTCTTTAATCTTATCGCCTCCTTTCTAAGATTACCTAAGATTATTTTATTTATACATAATTGTTTGCATGCTGTCTCTCCCATTAGACTGTGAGCACTTTGAGAGGAGGGACTATTTTTACCTTTCTTTGTGTCCTTGGCATTTAGCACAATGGCTGGGGTAGAGTACATGATCAGTCAATGCTCAGATGACTAAGCCTCACAACTCTATGACACTACTATTTGAGTATTTGAGGCACTGCTATTTCCATTTTATCAGTAAGGAAACCAAGACTCTGTGAACTTCAGCAACATTCCCAGGGTGACACAGGGACAAGAGTGGAACCCAGATCTTCTTCACTCAATGTCCAACACTCTAACTACTCTGACCTCCCAAATGATAAAGGACCTTTGGGAACAGGCAGCAAATCAATAAAATTTCATCCATTCCCAAGAGGACAGAGCATCATACTAGATGTTAGCCAATCCCTCACAAGCACAGGTACTGCAGCAATCCGAAACCCAGGGTCACTCAAGGCCTAAGACATTGCCCAAAAGATTTTAAAATTCATAGAAACAATACAGAGGGGAAAACAAAACCAAAAAAATCTAATAGTTAAAGAAAAACTCCCCCAAAATGATAAATAAATCCTGCCATGAAGAAAAACCAAGGTACAACACTACTATAGAGTCAACACTAGAAGAGAGTCAAGAAACCCCAAAAGGTGAAATTAATTACATAATGAACACATTAAATAAAAGAAAAATTCTATTTCAAGCATACAACACTCTCCTCACCACTCCAAAAAAAGGAAAGAGATAAAGGAACAACTTGCAAAAAAATGCAAAGCTACAAAGAATTTGAACTACCAATGAAAGAAGGAGAAAGCAGAGTAAAAAGAGCTGTATAAAGATTAATGGGCAATGAGAATAAAAATTGAAAAACAAAATCAGAATGTCAGAGGACTCCAGAAATAATAAATGGCACTGTCAGATGAAATAACAGTCTTGGAAGAGAGATCAAGAAGATCAATTCTTTGCTTTTATGTTTGGATGGATCAGTGACTTCATTTTTACAGGCACCCCCTAACCAAAGCAGATCTTCTCAACTTAAGGAATTTTTCTCCCTTTCTCCCTTTCCATAAAATCATCACAGATGACCAATCCAATGGCCTGAAGTCTTTTTTTTCATTTTTTTTTATTTATTTTTTGGTGAGGCAATCAAGGTTGACTGACTTGCCCAAGGTCACACAGCTAAAAAGTATCAAGTATCATTTGAACTCAGGTCCTCCTGACTCCAGGATCAGTGTTCTATCCACTATGTCATCTAACTATTCTTCTCCTCTCATATTTTAAAAAATATCTTGGGGATTACAAGTGTGGCACTCAATCTATCTTCTCACTTACATGAATGACCCATTTGCTGTGGTCCCCTGCCCTAGGATAATACCTTTACCACCCCACCAAATCAGCATTGAAAATTGTGCTTTCTCTTTTCCCACTTTTCTGAGTGCTCCCTTATTATATCCTTAATGAAAAAAAATTATGAGTAGCAATATCAAAGACACCACATTTTGAGAAATTTTGCACCAAAAAACACCCAAAAAAATCCCCAAGCTGCCCAACATGTTATTATGGTTATTTTCTGTTGTAAATATACGTTATAATATTTCATTTTGTGCGGAAGATTGGTTTATGTGTTAATAAAATTGTACCTTTGACCCAGTAATATCGCTACTAGGACTGTATCCCCAAGAGATCATAAAAATGGGAAAGGGTTCCACATGTACAAAAGTATTTATAGCAGCTCTCTTTGTGGTTGCCAAAAACTGGAAATCAAGGGGATGCCCATCAATTGGGGAATGGCT